>LFYR01000731.1:0-81813 GCA_001185155.1 Zostera marina | reverse complement strand
CCGATAACGGGTTGTTGTGTCGGGCCTTCCCAGGCACTCTGAAAGGCAACGCATATCGGTGGTTTTCCGATCTGCCGGCTGGCTCAGTCTCCAGCTTCACGGACCTCTCTTCCAAGTTCATCACCTAACATGTGGGAATGATCAGAATAAAACACAGTGTCAACGCACTACTGACACTACGACAGAACAAGTTGTCTCTGAGAGATTACACGATTAAGTTCACTTCGATGATGACAGAAGTGAACGATCTAATCCCAAGTCTGGCCATAGCAGGATACGTGAGAGGGCTGGTACCCTTCTCCCCTTTGACAGGGAATCTGATGCTCCATAAAGTGGAGACCCTGCACGACCTCTTCCAACGAGCTCAATCGTATATTGACATAGAAGAGGAGAACAATGACAAGCTGGACGAACTCGAGCCGTCCAGCCGGAAGAAACCTCGCTATGCTAAAGAAGATACATACGAGGATACAAGTTCCCAATCCGAAACCTCGACTGGTCTTCTTCGATACAGTGAGGAGTCTCCGGGTAGCAGTTATGGTCACCAGAGTCATAGCTCACGCCCTAAATCCAGTAGCAGTTATGGCCACCAAAGTCATAACTCACACTCTCAGTCTGGTAGCAGTTATGGCCACCAAAGTCATAGCTCACACCCTAAATCCAGTAGCAGTTATGACCACCAAAGTCATAACTCACACTCTCAGTCTGGTAACAGTTATGGCCACCAAAGCCATAGCTTACGCTCTCAATCCTATGACAGTGATGACAACCAAAGCCACAGTTCACACTCACAATCAAGTGTGTCACGCTAATAGTGGGTAACTATTATCTGTCAGAAGAAAGATAAGATTGTCCAAACTCAGTGGCAACCAAACATCAAAAGAACTCATCTACTCTTTTGGTTATCGCTTCTATTGTTCTCAACCATGTAACAACGATTTTATTTTAAGTAGATGCGATATGTATGACACATTTAGAATAATCATTCACCACTTTAGACGGATCAATCACCCATCGCGTCGGCTGGGTGACGTCCGTCGCTTCGACCTTATCTATCATCTGTTCGACCCACGAGTCAATTAAGGTGATAGTTACGAAATCTAATTTACGACAGAGAGTCTAAATTACGATTACAAGTCTAGTTTACGATTTACGAGTCAAGATGCGACTTAAGAATCTAAATTACGACTCTCACGAATATTTGCGAATCAAACCCTAAGATTTCAAGTATTTACGAGTCTAAGTTCTCTTTCAAAATCTAATTTACGACAGAGAGTCTAAATTACGATTACAAGTCTAGTTTACGATTTACGAGTCAAGATGCGACTTAAGAATCTAAATTACGACTCTCACGAATATTTGAGAATCAAACCCTAAGATTCCAAATATTTACGAATATAAGTTCTCTTTCAAAATCTAATTTACGACAAAGAGTCTAAATTACGATTACAAGTCTAGTTTACGATTTACGAGTCAAGATGCGACTTCAGAATCTAAATTACGACTCTCACAAATATTTGCGAATCAAACCTTAAGATTCCAAATATTTATGAATCTAAGTTCTCTTTCTAAATCTAATTTACGACAAAGAGTCTAAATTACAATTACAAGTCAAGTTTACGATTTACAAGTCCAAGATGCGACTTAAGAATCTAAATTACGACTCCGATTTACGAATCAAACCATGAGATTCTAAATATTTGCGACTACAATTAATGGTACCCAGGTGTTAATTTTGTCGCTGTGGCCTTAATGATCATATCCCATCTTATCGCTATGGCCTTGATGAGGATCGAGAGTCACTCTATCGCTACGGCTGGAGCTTGGCTAAAACACCGGGGTTCAAATCTAAAATTGTAGTCCTAAATTGCGGATCCAACCCTACAATTCCAAATAATATTGTGCATCTTAATTTTTGGTTTATCGGTACTATTCTTTGCAACTATGCGTCAATTTGGAGATATAAATTATCCGCTAATTTAACTGACGACTGAACTACGATTCATACGACCAAGCTTACGTCCAGAGTGGCTAAGCGAGGGTTAGCAGAGTCTAACTTACGTCCAGAGTGGCTAAGTTACGGCTTGTGAATCTAGTTTCGAGCCTAAGTTACAATTTAAAGGTGGTTTATATGGAAGATTGGCAAAGAAAAAAGACAGAAGGTAGTTCATTGATAATCAAAATAGAAAGATTGCAAAATATTTCGAAAATTCATTTCATATGTCACGACGACATGATTCTCGGGGGGGGTATCACAAGCTCCCTCCAATACCTCCGTTACACCAATATTTTAAAAAGTTGTCGGGTTGACATGATTTTCAAGGGGAGTATCACAAGCTCTCCTCAATAATTCTATTGACTCGGACACAAACATCCAAAGCATAACTCTACAATCTGTCACAACGGCACGATTTCAGGGGGAATATCACAAACTCTCTCCGATGCTTCTGTCACTCTAGCCGGAAGCCGTCTCGCCCATCTTTGGAGGAGAGTATCATAAACTCTCATCAACACTTCTGTCGTTTTGGCCAGAAGTCGTCTCATTCCAAGGGGAGTATCACAAACTCTCTACGACACTTCTGTCGCTTCGGCCAGAAGTTGTCACAATTCGGGGGGAGTATCACAAACTCTCTCCGACACTCCTACCACTTCAGCCAGAACATATTTTTATGCAGGTTTCAAAGGGGGAGTATCACAAGCTCTCCTGACTTTTCTGTCGCTTCAGCCGGAAATTGTCAAATTTCGATGGGAAGTATCACAAGCTCTCCCGACTTTTCTGTCGCTCCGGCCGGAAATTGTCAAATTTCGAGGGGGAGTATCACAAGCTCTCCCGACATTTCTGTCGCTCCGGCCAGAAATCGTCATATTTTAAGGGGGAGTATCACAAGCTCTCCCGACTTTTCTGTCGCTCCGGTCGGAAATTGTCAAATTTCGAGGGGGAGTATCACAAGCTCTCCCGACATTTCTGTCGCTCCGGCCAGAAATCGTCATATTTTAAGGGGGAATATCACAACTCCCTTCAGGAAACCTCTAAGTTCCTCAAAAAACAACCCCAATGCTAAGTCGGCGAGTTAACACCTTAAGTCGCCGACTTAGGATATCATCTTAGGGGGAGAATCACAAGCCCCCTTTTCCACAACAACAGGAGAGTATCACAAGCTCTCCCGACATTTCTATCGCTTCGGCTAGAGATCGTCAAACTTCGAGGGGGAGTATCACAAACTCTCTCGACTTTTCTGTCGCTCCAGCCGAAAATTGTCAAATCTCAGGGGGGAGTATCACAAGCTCTCCCGACACTTCTGTCGCTGTGGCTAGAAGTCGTCAAACATGAGCACGGTGAGTCTGTCGCTTCGGCCAGATTCACCAAGGATTGGTTAAAGTAAAGAGAGAATATTGCAAGAGGTAAAATCGGTCAATAGTAATATGCGTTTTAGACTGATCTAGTTGTTTTGCAGGATGTTTTCTTTTTTGCAGGTATTATTCTGTCGCTTTGGCCAGAATGTTTTTCTTTTTTGCAGATATTATTCTGTCGCTTCGGCCAGAATAAAACTCTAATAGTAAGTCCAACTATCTTGTCGCTTTTTTCCTTGATAGACTAGAGATCGTTCTGTCGTTTTGGCTTTAACTATCTCAACCCATCTTGTCGCTTTAAGCCTTGAAGGGGACCGTCGTTGCGGACTTTAAGTCGTTCTTGATCAAAGTAGACTATAAACATTAGTTCTATCGCTTCGGCTAGAACTTGGTTCTATCGCTCTGGCCAGAACCCGATTCTGTCGCTCCGGCCTGAATCAGATTCCGTCGCTTTGGCCGGAATTTATCTTGTCGCTTCGGCCTCGATAACACAGTGCAGTCGCCCTTGATCAGGGAAGGACTATAAACAGAGTTACCGTGGCCTGAAACTCGATCCATTCTTGACGTTTTGGCCTTAATGGATTCTGAATCATTACGTCACTGTGAGCGGATGATTCGATTTCATCTTGTCGCTTTGGCCTTGGTGCTGGATCACACACATTGAACCTTGGTTGGGGGGGTACTGGCGATACACGCATGTTTCTTGTGCTCTCTTCAGGGGGGAGTACTGGTGAGACATGCCTGATTACGGCAGTCACTCCCAGCAACGCCTTTCAACAAGGACTAAGGCTCCGTCGCTATGGCAATCCGACAAACTTACGTATGGCGAGAGAGTGAGAGTGGATAAAAAAATAAAATTTAATCAAGGGTACAAGAGGAGAGAGAATGCAACCGGTTGGAGAAGGTTTGAAACGAGTGGTCTAGATTAGTCAGAGAGGAATGGACGGACCAGATAAAGTTCTTATAAATCATTTAGGGGTGAAAATTCTTATGTAGACATTTCAACGGTCGTAATCTGGTTCTCACAGAGTTCTCACATACCGACCGGTTCTCACTATAATCTTCACTACAGTTCATTCCTTTGTTTTCATTATCCTCATGGCTACTCCTTTAGATTCATCGTCGTCGAAGGTTGTGGGTGCCAATTCTGACAATACCTCTTATTAATGTTAACTCAGTAGATTATTAATGTTAACTCAATCATAGACTTGTTGTATAGATTATTTGTAAGTCGATTTACAATCCACGAACATATCTGTCCGATCAGATTCTCTTTATCTCTTTATCTCTCTATCTCAAGATCATGCATAATACTCTTCTTTTGGGAATCAATTAAGGCATCTTATGCTCATTTCTTGTGCATTAATTCATATTTAAACTCTTTACATTTTCATATAGTTTATTTACATTGCATATTAGATCTGTAATCTACTAATCTTATATTAATTACATCATATCTGATTATTATTTATCACAATTCGTAGACATATATATAATGTTACGAGTAATTTTCAGAAAAGTTTTTCAAATCCTAATCGTTCATCATGATCTTCATTATTATTATTTTGGTAAGCAAAAAACATAATCACGGTTGTGTGTTGATTTCATTATTTTCTTCGAGACAAAGATCGCAGGAACTCTTTTTTTGGCTCTCATTGTAGATTGGACTCCTAAAACTTTCTATTTAATGTTACAAGATTAGCAACTGTTTTGTTTTTGCTGTGACAAAGCTTTATCATTAATAGTGGCCAGAAAACACACTACGTGTAGCATTTTTCTCCACAAGTTCAATTCTCAAATCCGACCCTTCATATATCCATCCATGCATTCATCCATCCATTAGCTACGGATTTCTTCTCACACCCACCGGCCAAATTTAATTTACACAACCCGTGGAAATATGGAATCGGCGGTGATCGCGGAACCGAGATCTCTCTTTAATCTCCTCACAGACGACGTGCTCCTCGCCATCTTGGCAAAGCTCGAATCCGATCCGCGTCACTGGGCTCGGCTCTCTTGCACGTCGTCGAGATTCGCATCGCTCATACACGACGTATGCTGCAGGGAGAAGTGCACCCAACTGAACAATGTCGGACCAGGTTCCGGGGGGTGGGCCGCGTTGTACAGACTCACTGTGTGTTGCCCTGGCCTCGACCACGCCGGAGTTTTGCTCGATAACTCGGATTTTGGACTTGAACTGGACATCGGTCCCAACCACATCGTTCCTCGGAGGAAGGAAACGGCTACTGAAAAAGAGAAGGAGGTGACGCAAGAGACGGAGCTGGCAGTGACAGTGCCATTGGATGGAGATGTTCAAGAGTGGACTGTGTTCGACGATCTTTATTCTGACGCTGTGTACGACCTTTCCGAGTCGGAAATGGGATCTTCTTCGGCGATGGAAGTGAGTATCGAGCATAAGAGACCAGCCGACGTTATCGCCAGCAAAGACGAAATTATCAGCAACAGTAAGAGGAAGAAGCACAGCCATTCATTTGGTAAGATTTTTAAAATCCCAAATATATATTCATATTTTTCAAAACACCCCTATATAAATTCGAAATTACATTCTCTTCCATCCTAAAAAAAATATATAAAAATTAATATATATTCCATCAATGCAAATTTTGACTGTAATTGAACGGTAGGGGTGCACTTGGATGGTGATTCATGGACGCAACCAAGTCGACAAGAAGGGAGTAAGCTACTGAACATGAGATTCCGCAACGATTGCCTCTACATCTTGCCTGAGCAAGGAGGGTGTGTTCATAAAGAGGAGAAGCGAGAATATACCTTATTCAGAGGTGTGTTCAAGGATTTCAAGAAAACGGGTGTTTGGAGGAACATAATGGATTGTGGGAAGCAGAAGAGTAGCCATTTGGGCTGTGCATTCTGTCGATGCAAACAAACGTGGGATCTGAACTCGACGTTCTGCCTGAGGAGGACATTTGGGTATCATGACAACGGTGAACCAGTAGTCAGAGCGTTTGTTTGTGAGAATGGACACGTCTCAGGGGCCAGAACAATTGATCTTTAATTACCAACCAAAATGTCACCCACCCCTCATTTTTAAAATCCAATTCTTCCAACTATCAATCTATATCTATGTTTTTTTTTTACTTCTACATCTTCTAACCAGGGTTTTACCTTAACTACGAAACTAATAAAATAACAGCATTTTGGTAAAAAGAGGTAGTAGAAAAAGCAGTAGAGAATTCCAATGAAAAATTGGAGTGGCAGTTATCAATAAGTAGGTAGTAGAATCTTAATGATGGGAAAGCAAGAGCCGAGTCTAGGAGAAAAGAAATCTAAACCAATTAAATAAATCTATGTATCGGAAAAAGGAAAAACTGTATAGTGTCCCATTATGACTGCATAACCCAAACTAATAAAATAAGATAAAATATAACCAAGAACATGTAACAACGTCAACTAAAATTATTTTAAACTGGAAAAAAAATTCATTAACCCACCATACAATCCAAACATTAAAAAAAAAAGACGGTTCCAAGGAAACATGCGCTTTTTAACTGATGGGTTGTGTTCTTTTCAAAGCTTTGACAAAAATTGTGTGCTGTTGTTGTAACCTATAAAAATAGAATAGATCGTCAAATGCTAACATAACGATACCATACTGTAAGAAGGAAGACAAATGACTCTCTGGACAAGGCATCTTAACTCTCTTTAATATGATACAAGGTGAAAGCTGCCAAGGATTCTATAAATACCAATTACCAATGTTAATTATCAGGCGGCAAAAAAGACGGGAAGAGAAGAGGATCTGTACACCCACCAATACGAATATTATTATATAAATGTTTCTACATGAAGTAGCTTGGACATGTCTTCTTCCTTGATCCACCTTCCCCATACAAGTCGTTCCACTGAATTAGCTCACTCATATTTGTAGTTTCTGATGATACACTGGCACACACCTGTAACGAGATATCAAGGGTTACTGCATCATCAATTATTTCAAGCCTCAGAACAAAATAGATTTAATAAACAAAATATGTCTGTCGTATTTTAATAAAAACATGTAACCAATAGTCTTAGTATAGTGTCTGTGCAACTAACTCTATCCTAAACTTCCAAGTTTCAATAACGTCGACTTTGGTTTAAAAAATATCACCTTCACAGAATTATTATTAGAGACAAAATTATTTGTTGACTTTAAAGTTTAAATCGCTAGAGATTTTTTAAGGTCGTAGCAAAACTAATGTATCCAAAAACTACATTTCCGAAGGATCCCTGAACATTATTTATATTGCATTTTGCCAAAAAAATGATACCTGATCATGGGCAGTTTTCAGATCATCCTTATTTAGAGGACGGATATCACTGCTGTCATATAACGACGGTGGAGGCCTCCCCTCAGCTAATGCCAAATTTCTCTCCTGCAAAGTGAAAAACTGTCAACTAAATGAGAATCAATTTTTTACATACTGATTGATTAGGAATTGCAATCTGATATAAATTCAATACAGAATGGTTCATAATTAATTGAGCAATATGAGAGAAACATAACCTTCTTTTCCCTTTCCAAAACTTCCCTTATGGGACAATGAGCAGCAGTTACACAAAGGTTCTGCAATCAAATATAGGAGAAGATAAATTCAACAAAGAGTAGATCTGCAATTCAATTTTTTTTTTTACGTCCAATTGAGCATTAGGAATGAACTACAAACTTTTGTATTCGACCTGGGACTGCCCATCTCAGGGGAGAAAAAATCCTTCAACCAAGTTGATCCAGCCTATAGAGAGAATAGGCTTGCCAGGGGAGAAGAATCCAGCTAGTCAACTGGATAATAACAGATAAGTACACCTACTGGGATCAAGGAATCCCAATCCCTATCTCCATCATTAAGAAGGTCAGAAAAATCATTTACCAGTCTGTCTGGGATGGGCAAAAAGGAATGCCCTGGTCCCAAATGATTTTACTAACGGAGGAGCGAGGCTTAGAAGTTAGGGATCTTCCAATCATCACTAGAGCTTCCAATGTGAGGAAGGCTGCTATGTTTTTGGATCAAAATGGCTTTATTCTCTCAGAATGGATCAAAATGAGATGCATCAGAAGTAAAGCCTTGAAGAAAATCCTTCCAAGGCCAACCATAAATTGTACGCTTTGGAAAAATATCTTGGGACAAAGAAAGGTATAGAAAAATGCCTGAAATATGGTGCCAACTATAGGAATGTTTGAAAAAATGGTACTCCACTCAAAATACTTGGGGAGATAACCTACAAGGCCATGACATAGTCATATGCCTACAAAATTCTCCATAATGCTATATAGGATCATGTGGAACCACCTAAAAACCTTCTCAAGATTTAACTAATGGGGATGCAAATCCACACAACATGCTTACTACTTTGCGTTGATCAGGACGAGACAAGAGGTCACCCTCTTTTTTAATTGCAAGTACTCTAGAAATGTCTTAATTGCATTGGCAGAAAAGTTAAATAACTCCTTTTGGAAATTATCAAACACCTCCATCTCCTATATGACATGGCTTGACATCAGAATTATAAACCTCATTGAGGCAATACAGCGCTTCACTCACAAAACACTACCCTGGGGCCTGTTATAGAACTTTAGGCTGAGAGGAATAGGAAGCTCATACAGCACACCTAACGTAGCTATAGTAGTTAACCCGAGCAATGGCTCTGTCGCTTTAAAGGACAGACAAAATTCTATTGAGAAATGTCCACTCTAAACAAATGGGAGTATAAATAGAAGTAGACCTAAAAGAGTAGGCACTTAACTATTTTTCTAAATTGAGGTAAATTTTCTCTCTGCCAATTTTCTTATTTCTTTCCTTAGTTCTAGAAATAAATTCTCAGATCTGGTGGAATCTGATCTGACATTACTGTTCCATTGGATCAGCTTCTGTTTATCTGATCTGATCAGATCTAGCCAGCACCTTATCCGACATCATCCAATCTGATTGGATACTCAAGATCAGCACTCATCTGTGAATAATATTGAAGGCCACCAGAAGTCCTTACTATGGGCATAATCAGGGACATCCTAAGGACTTTAGAAAGGCCTCTTGCTCCCAGCTGAAGATATCCACAGTGCAAGTTTGAGAGGCTAATCTCCTAAGGCAAACTCAACTCGATACTTAATCCCTATTTGTGATGCTACATAGGAGTTGATCGATGAGCTCCTCCTATCAGCACTGTAATTTAAGGCACTGCCCTTCTATCCAATGAAAATCAATAATTCTATAAAAAAAATTGATGTAACTTTTTTTACAAATGATAAAATATAGGATGAAAAATATATATAAAATATTTAAATATGCAATAAAAAATGACAGACCTTCAGGTCACTTCCTGAATAACCATCGGTCATGCTAGCAACTGCGTCTAAATCAACATCTGGAGCTAATTCTTCTTTAGCTAAAATTATTTTCAATATCTTAGCCCTGTTTACAGCATCTGGTAAACTGACCATCAGTCTGTGATAAAAAGTACAGAACGTTATGACTTGGCTAGAAAAAACAGTATTATATATATAAAAAATAAAAATTATAAATATATACCTACGGGGAAGTCTCCTGATGACAGCCTCATCAAGATCAAAAGGCCTATTTGTTGCTGCAAGAACGAGCACACGTTCTTTATCTTTAGTTCGCAAACCATCCCAATTCACCATAAATTCATTTTTCATCTTTCTCATTGCTTCATGTTCGCCCGAATTTTCACGACGTCCCAACATGCTATCAACCTATGTTGAAAATAAAACCACCCAGAAAAAAAATTATGTAAATAAAAAATGATCTGTAAACGAAAAAGGGCACATATAAGTGAAGAGTAGAATTGACTAACCTCATCAACAAAAACAACACAAGGTGTAATTTTACTTGCCAATGAAAATACAGCTTTAACATATTTTTCCCCCTCGCCGAACCACTAATAAATATTATGTAGATATGAATATTTATTATTTAGTAAATATGCATGCAAGTAAATTCACAGTAAAATAATTAATTGGCACATGTACCTTTGAAGTTATACTGGACATAGATATGTTGATAAAATTAGCACCAGCCTCTGTTGCAACAGCCTTAGCAAGCATTGTTTTTCCAGTACCAGGTGGACCGAAAAGAAGAATGCCTTTACAAGGCTGGTATAGAATAAATTGTATGATTTTCTTTAGATACATCGTACCAAAAAATTCAAAATACATCAAGAGAAATATAGAGAAATAATTGTGACTAAAAACTGTCACCTTAAAAGCATGCAATACTAGCCAGTATTAGAGTCATATCTGATAATATTGGGTGTTAAGATCTAACATTAGTAAGGTATATGATAGACTGTTGATGACTATATTAGTTAAGATCATTAGCAAATATTTTTATCTGATGAATAGTCAAGATCTTTTTTTTTACAAGAAAGATTTTCATTAATAAAAATGGACAGTGCCCTGAATACTATTGAAAAAGAATAAGTGATAAAAATAAGGGAGATGATGTTAAGGTTTATGCAATTAATGGGAGTTATAAGTTAAGTGGTATCGGAGACTATTTTTTTTTTTTTTAAGACTATTTATTGGAGACTATTTAATTGGTACCCTTATTGGGCAAATTATGAGTAATTAACTTGGAATGTGCCCAAGTTAATAAATATATACTATTATTATAATGCTGAAAACCTAATCTCAATTTCTATGAGTGTAATAGAATAGCTGCCATAAATAAAAATCACCAAGTGGAAATACACCATTCTTGGGTGTAAGTGTGGAACCACTATAAAATATTGCGTGTTCTTATTCTCTTATCTTAATTGTTTTTCTTATTTTGATTGCTCAGATATAGATCTGAATATCATTGGAACATAATTGTTGTGAAGTGAGTGTGAGTGCCACCTTTAACTCGTGAGGGAAAGTATTTCCAGATCTGAATCTGGAAGTGGATAATTGGTGAATTATCCTATCAGATGGGTTACAAACTTACAACCTATCAACACTCTCTTATCTAGCTATAGTAGTTAGTGATCTCATAACTAGTCACTTTGTTTCAGGAGGTTGGTCTCCTAAACCTGCATCATTGTGGTCTCTTATTCTCCTCCAATTATGAGACACGACTGCTTCAGCCTTCTGTTCCTCTCAGACTAGACATGTCAAGCAAGGCTTCACAAGGTATTCCAATGAAAGTGTCATGGAGGAGAGTGGTGGGTGAGCTTCTAGCAAGCCTCGGTGATGTCTTTTTGACAATGGTAAATTTTCATTAGAAATGAATTGAGCCTTGCCCAGTTTTACAAATATAGACAGAAAAATAAAACCCCTTCACAGAATGGCAATATGGTAATGGCAAGTCAGGGGGATCCTCGGTGATGTCTTCAAGTCTTGTCAGGGTGGGAATGGCAATGTTTGATATTTTCCTGATTGTTTGGTACTTTGGTCCAAAAATTCTGTGACTTTGATCGAGTATGACCATGAATATTCACAATTGAAAAATAGTTGACTGGTGGATTAATCTTTTTTTCCACAAACAAGGCACAGGTCTGAATTTGTGCACCCCATGAATCAACACAGTGAAGGTTTTGATTTTTCTCACTTTGACTATCCAAAAAAAGATGGAGAACTCGGTGGGCATATAAGAGAAAATTCAAAATTGGCACGTCCAGGCTGTCCTTGGGCGGTGGGCTCCTTAATTCTGATAATCTCTATAATGGATCGTAGGCTGATTTTGTAACCTCCTACCCTTTATTGCCAATCTATAGTCAGGTCCACGGTCTAGACATGCGGTTATATCTCATTTCTAAATGACAGGAGGTGCATCGACTGAGCTGAATCTATGCAGGATTTGGTCTGAATATTGTTAAGGACTTCCCCTTTGTTGTAACTAAGTTAGACTCAGAAGGAGAGAATGTTTATTGTGAGGTTCCTCACTCCTAGGCCTCCTTCTTTTAAAGACGGAACCATTAAAGGTCAGAAGATCCCTTTCTTGCCACCCCAGATAAATTTGTAAGCCAATTTTTTGACTGTTGATCATAGAGTTAAGCATGACTGCTTGCACCCAATAGATATATCAATCAAATGCTATGAATTGGTTTACAAACTGAAGACACTTTCCACTCGATCTTGCTAAAAGGCTAAATATGGGTTGAATGAGATTCAATCTTCCCTGTAATATGTAAGTAGGCCTAAGTATGTGAGGGAACTTCTTAAACGGGAAACCCTAATATGTTATGGAGTTCAGAATTTTCTTCACGTACTTTTGGAGAAAGTAGCCAAGCTTTTTAGAATGCTCACATCTAACTTGAAAACTGTGTGAATTCTCTAAGGAGAAGAAGAGTGGGAGAGGGATCTGGCTCCATTCATCCGGTAATGGATAATTTAGTATTTTAGTATGTATCGGATCTTTTTGCACTTAGCTCCCTTTCTATGAGCCCACTTGAGTCTTGAAACATCCATGACCAAGCCAAATAGGATGAGTGAGAAAGGATCACCTTGCGTACAATTGTGATTTCTGAAAGAAAGGGAATCTGAATCTGCGCCTGAGAACTGTCAGAGGATCGCTGGAGGTTGAGGCCAAGAATCTGGTTAGACAGTAGAGAAAACGGGAAGCCTGATGGAGAGGATTCCCATTTTTGCGATTCAGACAGGAATCTGAACCTCAACATGCTTGATTAATTAATTAAAGGCCGAATCCGCCCTAGAGTACGTTTGACGCATCACCCATCTAGGACGCAACCGTGCAAAAGTGTGCACACATTCAAATCCCTGTGACTAATAGATTCTCAATTAAACGGATCAATTTCCAACATTGATTAAAATTTAAATGATTTTTTTCCTTGCAAGAGATGGGAGACCTAAACAGGAAATGGATAGACTTTTATGGGGGGGAAGCTTATGTATGAAATAGACTCAAATTGTTTACTTTAAAACAAATGTATCTAAAGATAAAAGCAGGATAAACAATAGTCGGTAGAAAGAAGGAGAAAGCAAAAAAGGAGAAAAAGATAACACGTACTTTTGTCAGCTGGCCTTTACAAAACAGTTCAGGCCTTTGCAAAGGAAGCATCACCAACTCCTTTAGTGTATCTTTCACATTTTCTAAGGAACCTATGTCATCAAAAGAAACACCTATATCATTAGGAGGAATAACATCAGCAAGGAGCTTCTTCTCGAATTCATTCTCTGTAACAACATCCTGAAAACAAAAAAGATCAAATAAAAGCTTAGATATTGCAGTTTTTTTTTGAAGCAGTTAAATATTTTCATTAATCATAATGAAGGACATTGCCCTGATTAATTTGAGGATAAGCATAAGCATAAATAAGCATAAACAAATAGAATATGGTAAAGAGTACATGATAAATTGCAGTTACATGATAAATGAAAAAATAACGATCAATATTAAATTAGAAATAACAGCCATTATTAAACCTTGAGAGTAGGCTTTGACCGTTTTGTGTCAACTTGAAGATTCTGTAGCATACTATGTCCATGTTTAATGCTGGCAAAAATATAAAAATAACATCATTATAAATCATAAATGCAGAGACTAAATGTGAAATGCTTACTAAAATAAATCGAGAATAGAAGTTTTGGAAATGCAAACCTTTCACTAGAAATTAAAAGCTTCCCATCTTTGGAATTGACTTTAGGAAAGTTTTTGAGATGGTGACTTAGAGCAAAACCAACTATTTTATCAACACCTGAAAATATGGAAAAAGACTAAAAGTAAAAAAATATGAAAGATTACAAAATTAATGACAATACGAGGAACAACACTTACATTCGTTTGTCAATGTTCGATCACTTATACGGACAGTCTCAAGTTCGTTACAATCTAATCCAACCCGATTAAGAAACTACAAAGATCAGAAGAAAAAGAAACTTAATGGAATTAAGTCATTTATTCCTATCATTTAGCATTACGTAACTGTTTTTATGAAGAAATTCATTTAAGAAGATGGAGTGGACAAAGCCTAAGTTTTTTCTTTGAAACATTTAAGTTTCTCATTAATATATGAAGGGCATTGCTCAGGAAATATAATGGAGCTCAGCAAATAAAATAAAAACATAGTTATGACTTATGAGCCTAGGCTCTTCTTGACACTTTCCAATCTGCCATAACTGGTATATTGCCAAATAAGGATTAGGTTGTCTGCATCAGGTCCCATATCTATATCAAACTAGCCTCCAAGGGATGACAGCAGCTCTTCTTGAAACTCATGTCATTGGTGACTTGTTTCATAATTGTTTATGGTGGCCTGAGTGTGTATTGTTTCCATCTGCGGTTTCTTTCTGCTCAGAAGATGGATTTACACTAGGTAGGATAGCCAATTGTAAAGCGTCGATGGATTTACAAAATCATCTCCCTTTTATCTTTTTTGTTTCTCCAAACTTTGTAATTCAGAAGGCACCCCACTAGGCCTTTTAAGAGTCGAAGAGGTCTGAGACAAGGGGACCACATAATCTCATATCTCCCATCCTCTTTAACCTAGTGATGGATTGTCTCTGTAAGTTTATCGAAAAGGGGGGAGATTGATTGATACTTACCAAGTTAATGGTGCTAAATCTAACTCTCGTCTAATTTATGTTGAAGATAATCCTATCTTTAATCTTCAATAAATCCCTACTCTTTATTAAGGAAAACCTTGTTGTGTTTCTAAATTCTATGGCCTTGAGGTCAACAATGATAAGAGCTCAGCACACTTTTTCAAGGTTGTAGAGTCTTGCCCTCATATCAAAAAACTGATTGGCTTCCTTGCTAGGCCTCTCCCTCCCACTACTTGGGTATCCCCATCTCAAACAAGAGAAAAAGCTTTAGGCAATACATTGGATTAATCCAGCCAATGAAAAAGACTCTATCCAAATGAAAGAGTAGATGTTTGTCTTATGGGGGAAGAATCTACTTAGTCAACTGGATCTTTGCTGGAATGTTCTCATATTGGAATGGCACAATCCTCCCCAATTCTGTCATTCCTAAGATCATGCAAATAGCCTATAGGTTCATCTGGGATGGGAAAAAATCCTCTCCCTGGGTTAAAATGGTCCTCACCAAAGACCTAGGTGGATTAGGGGTCAGGAACTTTGAAGCCTCTGCCACTGACTCCCATCTTAACTTAAGAGAGCCTTCTACTTTTGGTCCAATGGTGACTCCATCCTTGATCAGGGTTAGATACATTAATGGTAGAAGTATGGTTGAAATGCTGGTCTCCCCATCTAGAGACACCATCATGTGAAAGTCCATTATTAAACAAAAAACTAAAATAGGTAAGTTGATGAATTGTTGCAGTGATTATAATCTTAACCCCCGCCCCACCCAAACTAAACCCCTACCAAAAGGTATCTGGTCATGGAAGCCCACCAAATTTCCTACGTTCCTTTGGAGATGGCGTTTCTCCCCTCTTTCACCACTCTAAGAATCTGGGGGGGGTTATATCCCTCAACTTTGTATCCTATTTAACATGAAATTATATGCCATATTTCTTTCAACTAACCCTACTCCAAACACATCCTTCTAGCAGGTCTGAGTATGCCAACCATATTGTATGGAAGAATTTGAATTTGCAGATACCTCGGGGTGGGGATATCAGGTTGGGGGATGTGATAGACTGCATTCAGATCCTAAGATCATGCTCTAACTGCTGGAGATCGAGCCATGGGCTAGACCAAGCCCAATAACTATGACTCCAATGGTGGAATTTCCACTCTCATGCCATGAAAGTATAAATCAGAGTGGACACAAATGGAGAGGTAGTTGAGATTTTATTCCTTAGGTATTATTCTATACTCTTGTTTTCCTTGTCTTTAAATCTTGATTGCTCTTTTCTTCTTACTTTTTCCTCTGCCTATTCATTGATTGGGATAATCCAGTCTCTGTTAATTGATTGAAGATTGGTGGATTCTAATTTTCCAATCAATTATTGTTCCATTAGTCATCAGAACAGATGATTTGTTTTCCTATCACTCAGTCACCGCTTACACTAGCGACTTTGGAGGAGACCGTTAAGCTCTCCTTCAGAAGCAAGTGTGGATCTACTGCAACCAGCTCAACAGTATCACCGACGAAGGGAAGCACATTTGGACAAAATGAGTTTTAAAGGTTTGGACTTTGGAGGCAGAATTCATGATAAAGAGGAAAGTTGGAACTTCAATCATTTAATTGGATAGATTCACATTGAAAGATTTATTGGTTGTATTTCAGAAGTGGAGAAATTCTTTGATTACATGGATATTAAAGAATCAAGGAAACTTAAATCGATAGATCATCGATTAAAAAGAAGTGCATCAACTTAGTGAGATCAAAATCTACAATGAAGAGAGCCAAAATACAAAAGAAACTAATGCACTTGGAATAAAATGAAACAATTGCTCAAGGAAAGATTTTTTCGACCGGTGGATTATGAATACATTATACATGGGGTTCAAGCGGAGGCTACTTCTACCCCGATGCAGTTATGACTGCATCAGAATCCATATTAGAAAATCAGATCCAAACAAAACCTCTCCACTACCTTCATTCATCTTTGGTGTTAGCTCTAAACTCTAGGGTTGGAGGTGATTTTGTTGTTAACAAGGTAAGCATGTAAGCATTGTTACATCTCTATCTCACCAACATTGATACCTCAGACGTTCTTCCACCAAAAACTGAAAGGTCAAGTCACAAAAAAAAAGCTTTGTTGAGTGGGCTAAAAGATTCACTCAAGGGAAGTGCAACACTTATAATTCTCATGAAAAGACGACCTAGGTGTTGAGTTGATTTGCAGTAAATAAATTATTAAACATAGCACTAAATCTTTAAATAATCAAAGGTGATTCTAAAACACAGTAACATACAGGAAAGAAATTTGAAATTTTTTAAACTAAGATAATTCATAGTAGTTCATTAAGCATTTGGACCCATTAACTAAAGTGGCAAAGTAACTATTGACTAGATAGTAACTTAGAATCAGCAATGAATAAAAATAATAAAATATTATCTTCCAAAATTTAGACATGAACGTACAGAATGAATATTGACAATATTGGTCTTGGCTTTAAGAGTTTTAAGATCATGTTCTATTTGATGCTTCCAATCAGCAAGTGAACTCTCATCCTGTAAAATTGCACATGGTGTTCATATTTTATACTGATGACTTTAAAATGACTTTGCCATGTTACTAATATATAGAATATAAAAGCTGACCTGTGGCGGCTGTATCACAATTTTATTTGGGAAAAGTTTACTTAATTGTTTCATCGTTTTTGGTACTTCTTTGCTCCTCTCATTCATACGGCCAAAACTATCCTGAAAGACAAATATGCCTAGAAATTTATACATGACACAAACCTTGCAAGTTGCAACCCAAATTAAATAAAAAATTTATTAGACAATATAAAAGAAAATCACAAGATTAGCAAAAAAAATATTATTAAAAGAAAGTTACGGGTTTGTTCATACGACCATAATTATCCTAAGAAACAAATAAACCTAAAAAACTAACCATGACACATCATATAATCTAAAATAAAAACTAAATAAGATGAGTAATGTACATGCCCATCGACTCATTGTATTTACATTTTTTTGGCAAAAGTTTTTTTCCGAAGCAATTGAACTTTTTCATTCATAAAAATTAAGGGCAGTTCCCTTGATAATATGAAGATAAAATGAATTACAAAAAAGAGAAGTAAAAGAGAAATGAGCTAAAAACTCATTGACTATTTCCAATTAGTCATGTAATTTAGTTATATAGTAACTAAACATGCTGCCTCATGAGGTTGGTCTCCAATACTTTCATATTAGAAGTCTCCAAAGGGTGACAAATGATAACAACTCTTCTTGCGACACTCCAATCCAAAGAGAGATTGATGTCCTTAATCATTTCTTTAAGAATTAAATTTACTGATTAAATAGTAATGGAGGGCAATTCCCCAATACAATGAAGATAAAGAAGAATGGACGAGGATGAGCTAGGCTCGTAGACTCTTTCTTATATAGCATTAGCATCTAGTGATAAAGTAACTAGTTATGTTGCCTCGAAAGTTTCGTCTCCCGTAGTTGCATAATGGTTATCTCAAGTTAAAAACAGAAGTATCTCTGGAAATCATTTAATTTGAAGGATAGATCGATGTCTGTTTAGACACTCAAAGCAATGGTCAAATATTAGATTGGGGGATCTAAGGGGGGCAACACAAAAGATTACGCACCACTCTCCCCCTTGGGGGCTACTATGGAATGTTATTGGATGCTTGTCGTGGCATATATGGACGGAAAAAAATAAAAGATATAAACAACACATTAGTAGGCCTCCTGAGGTAGTCCTTAAAGAGGTCATTAAAGACATCAGTTTCTCCTTTGATTCAGTGTATTACAAGAAGAGTTGTTGTCACCCTTTGGAAACATTTATGATGGAAGTATGGGAGACCAACCTCCTGAGGCAGCGTATCTAGTTACTATATAACTAAATTACATAGCTAATGGGAGAGAGTCAATGAACTTCTTGCTCATTTCTTTTTACTTCTTGTTTTATTTCTATACTCTATTTTTGTAAAATGGGCAATGGCCTTATTTTTTAATGAAATTTAATTGCTTCAAAACAAAAAAACAAAAAAACAAAAAAACAAAAAAACAAAAAAATGGTCAATATCTTCTTTTGCAGCCATCGTAGATTTCAAGAATATGGAGTCTATTGATGGCTTTTGTGTCATTGAGTCATTGGCCTCTCAAAATTTGGAGGCTTTTTTAAAATAGGCTGCCCTAGTGATTCTAGGTAGGTCCCTCACTCCAAGTACACCCTCTGCTTTGGGTGGGATCATTTGTGCCCATATGATTCCCTTCCTTCTATACCATATAGTCTTATAGGTTAGTTTCCTAATTTTGGCAATGATAGTCAAGAGTAGAGAAATTCCCTGAACCCAATATGTGTATTTGTCTGCAATGATCCAATTTATAAATCAAGCAAGCACCATGATTATCCAAGATCGCACTCCCTCACGGTATGGTGGCACTCAATTTACTCAACTGAATAGCTCTCTATGATTGATTCAGATCAGATCTGAATCAATATATTCTCAGGATTTAGAAAAGTAAATCAAAAAAAGAAAACAAAGAGAACACGAGATTTATAGTGGTTCCGCCCAAGATTGTGTACGTCTACTCCTCTTGCCTTGGTGATGGCTCTCTATTGTAATCAATCAACGTAATAGATAGATTACAATGAAGTGTAAACTATAGTATATATTTTGTGACATTAATTGGGCTGGTCCCAATTAAAAACTTCATTTATTGGTAAAAAAAGGATACCAATAAGTAGACCTCGACACTTAAAACTCATGTTTACTCATGATACCTCAACACAACTAACTAGTTGGATTCTCCCCCCATAGGACAGGCATTTCCCAAACCATCTAGCTAATAAATTTTCAATTGGTTGAACGAGCTTCCAACCATGGTTTTAAAAGAGCGCAAAAAAGCGGAAAAGCATTTTTTTGAGGCGCTTTTTCCAACGCTTTTTTTGACCAATCAACCAATCCATTTAAAAGAATTTAAAACTCTTTTCTTTCCCCTATTACCCCTCCTTTAATATAAAATTATTTAAACCCAATACCCTCTTTTTAAAACCCTAGATTATTTTTTCTCTCTTTCTCATCTGTCATCTCTTTAAAAAAACTAGACCTCACCTCGCTGGAGCCACCGGAGCTTCCACCTTCGTCCGTTTTTCTCCGCCCATTCTGCTCGCCTACTTGAAGTAAGGTCTTCTTCATTTTTTGATCATTTTTCCCTTCCTTTATACCGTCTAAAAAAGAAAACAAAGTTAGCCGGAATACGGCCTGTTTTGTCGGATTCCGGCCATCCTCTTTTTTTTTGGATTTGATTACTTGGATTTGATTTGCTTAGATGTGTATGTTACTATGTTATACGAAATTACTTGGATATTTATGCCATTATAAGTGTGTGTTTTATTCTATATTTACAGGATTTTTAAAAAAATTATACAAGAGAAAGCGCCCGAGACGGAAAAAGCGCTTTCCGCTTTTTTGAACCATGCTTCCAACATTGATCGAATGATTTCTTATTACCAGAGATGGTAATGTTATAACTTTCTTTATCCACGAACAGATCTGATCAGGAAGATCAGATTCTCTCTTCCTCACCTTGTAATGGTGGCTCTCTTTCTCCCTCTCTAATTTTGGTGGCTCTCTCTCTCACTCGTTTCCTCTCACTGATCTCACAGTAAATATCCTGATCTGAATCGAGTATTCAGATCAATGACAAAACAGAAGAGAAGAGAAGATGGAAGAACAGAAAAAAAGAGAACACAAACAAAACAGGAGATGTTTTGTTAACGAGGTTCAGCAAAGCTTACTCCCCGGGGGTGATTGGGTTCCTCCTACCCTTGGTGATGAAATTACAAGAAGAAAGAATACAAAAGGAATTTCAGTTTAGCACTGAAAAAAAACTCTTTTTTAGGACGGCAGCATGATGTCTGTTTATAATTAGTTATCATCGGGAGGTGTGCCCTGGCCCCCCCCTGATAATTAATCCACCAGGCCCAATTATATTAGTCCATGAATAATATTCTCCATCACTTATGCCTCCCTTATAATTTAATTTGAAATAATTGCAGACAACTCCTTGCAATTAATTTCAATTACACTTAACTCCTCCTTCAATCTGTAATTAACTCCAACAGGCTCAAGTAACCATTCAGCCATGTTTCTAATCATCTCCCTGGATGAACAAGGTTCCAAATCGTATAGGATATACCAACTCTTGATTGAAAGACCAAGAATTCATTGAAAAGCACAAGAAACTTAAATGAAAATTGAAAATTGAAAAGGCTGATTTGAAGCGAAGAAAAAGGTCAACTGGTTAACTGATGAAGGCGATGCTGGTGAATTTGGAATTGATTTTAACAGTAGAGCTCAAGAGATTTAGAATTATAAGATATTTAGATCTCCAATAGATTCGCATTAATTAACCTAAATTGGAATCCACTAATCTATGCTAATGAGGATTGGTTTCCAGTTCCACCATTCGATACTCGATAGCAATTGACTCTGAGAAATTCGGTAGAAAAATTAGAGAAAGGAGAAAGTAGAAGAAAGGAATTACCTACAAGATGGGAAGAAACCTCTAGGGAATTATAGATACTAGCTTACTAGTTACTAGTTAAGTGACTACTTTCTCCACTGGTTCATTGCATTAATTTCCATGACCCTTAAGTCTGGTAGATTTGCTTTCTTTTTTTTTGATGAAGAAAAAAGAAAGAAAGAAAGCAAATCTACTTTGGTTTCACATTAAAGAAGATAATGCAGTCCTTGAGTATTTCCCTTATAACCATCTCCTTTGGTCTGGTTATGTTCTCCTGTCATCTTTTATTTCTTTCCTTCCAGAGGTGCCAAGCAGTTCCACCCAGGAGAGTCCAGAGTAAACTCCAGCAATTGAAGCCCCTTCTTAGAAGTCGGATGTTGTTCATTATGTCTTCCACCTTAATGTCTCCATTTGAAGGCATTTGTGCATTCCACAAGATGTGATTTGTTGCATCAGAGCAGTTTAGGAGGAGAGATTTGGAGTAGGGACAGTTGAAAAAGCGATGGCTAATGGTTTCCTCACATTCCCAAGTCTCAACTCTCAACACAGTACACATAGGGGAGGGGAGGGTATTCCCCATTGCCTAAGGGTGCGGAATGAGTGATTGAGTGTACGTAGCCCCATCTAAGTCTCCATAGGAGGACTAAAAACTTGGTGGGCTTCCTACACCATATTCCTTTTGCTAGGGAGTCTGTCTTCCTGAGACTGTGGGAGGATACCCTTGCAGAAGTTCTGTTGGTATGTTTTTGGTTTGTCCCCTTCAGATCATCACATAATTTCCAGCACAATCCATGATATTATGTTAGTCCTCTTTATGTCTTAGTATTATTGCATTCCACAGTTCCACATAGTAAAGTCTTTTTTGTAGATACTACTATACTTCCCAGGTTCTTGCCCTTTATATATCTCTCCCTTACCCAATAGGAGTTTTATCTTCTGTTGCCGGAAAACGACCATGTTTTGATCGTTTTTTGACCAACTTTTTTTTAAAAATAACTATTTATCAAATAGTTGATAAGCCGGCAGAAAATGGAATAAAGTGTAATCAATCTTTCCACCCGGGTCCACTTATATTTATACTCTCATTGTGTGAAAATGGAAATCCACAAGAGTCTCAACTTATTTAGAGCCTAGAGGGCTAGGGCCATGGCTTGAGTTAACTCGAGCCTCTAGCCAAGGACCAGCTATAGCATTATAGTTGGGCTACATCATTAACCCTTGGGGACAAAAACACAAAGTTCTTTAGTTTAACCACTAGCACGAGGAAAAGTAGGAATTCCACTGTAAGGCTTCTCAACGAAAAAGGAAAATCTAACATCACTAGACAACAATTAGAAAATAGGTGCAATGCCTACTTCAAAAGAATCAAAACCTTGTATCAGGCCATTCTGAGACAATACATGTCATCTCCTATCTCCACTCTTGAACCCCTAGTTGGTTCAACAACCAAATGAGGAGGACAGAGGAGTTCTTTTCTCCTTTGCACCAGGTAAATTAATAGACTCGGATAGTCAGATGGCTCCCCCACTGAATTTTATAAAAGCTTCTGGTCTGAACTTAAACTGACTATCATGGTCTGGGTGAAGCAATTCTTTAGAGTTTAGACGCAAACCTCCTTCATCACACTGATACCCCAAACTCCTAATGCTTCTGAACTCAATGAGTTTAGACCAATTGCCCGAGACAATATAATAATATAATATAGCAGCTTCTAACAAAGATAGTAGCTTCTTGGTTGGGGCAAGTTTCCAAAGAGTTAATTTCCCCTCAACAGGCTGCATTCATTGAGGGACGAGCATTTTTTGACAACACCATCCTAGCTGATGAGATGCGTCATGGTTTTGGAAGGAAAAAGAATCCTAAAAGATGTTGTATAACAGTATAAGCATAGACCTAAAAAGGGTATTCGGCCATTTTTACGTGCACAGTGCATAAATAATAGATTAATAATAATTGTGAATTTTGATTCCCACCACTCTTTCTTATGTACGGCCTTTTATTTCCAATTTCTAAAACTACAGAGTATGACTCTGATGATAACCCAAAGGAAGAAACAGTGAAACCTATGGTCGATGGTGGGACTGAAGGTTTCAAAGGTCACGCAAGAGTGATCTTGCCAGGCACAACTCCATGTTTTGAATGTACAATCTGGCTCTTCCCTCCTCAAGTGAAGTTTCCCTTGTGCACCCTTGCAGAAACTCCAAGAACTGCTGCACATTGTATTGAATACGCACATTTAATAAAGTGGGATGAGGTATAATAATTTTTTGTAATTACAATATTACATAACACATTTGAGGTTTTTAAATTAGGGTTATTTTTTATTTGAACACTGAATAGGTGCACAAAGATAAATCATTTGATGCGGATGATCCTGAACATATGCAGTGGATTTACTCAGAGGTCTGTTTAATTGACTTAGTGATACCTTGGCCTAAATTTCGGACTTGCACTACTTATCCGTAAAATCCACAGGCTTTCAAGAGAGCAGAACTTTTTGGCATTGCTGGTGTTACATATTCACTGACTCAAGTATGCATGTATTTTGTACTTTTGTTATGTTTCCAACTTTCCATATTTTTCCATAAACGAAATATGCATATGTCCTTCATGCTTTCAGGGTGTTGTAAAAAATATAATTCCAGCTATTGCATCTACAAATGCCATAATATCAGCTGCATGTACATTGGAGGCATTAAAAATCGCAACTGGATGCAGCAAAACCATGTCAAATTATCTCACGTAACAAATACATAATCTTTTATTCTTTTTAATCAATTAATCTATACATGAACTTAAGTTATATAATGTTTTAAGTTCTATTTCATAATTCATATAATGTTTTAAGTTCTATTTCATAATTCATATAACGTTTTAAGTTCTATTTCATAATTCATATAACGTTTTAAATTCAATTTCATGTTATGTGTTGATTATTTTTAATTCCATTTCATATAATGTTTTCACTTTTTGATTTTATTTTATATAATATTTTCAATTCCATTTCATATAAGGTTTTCAAAACCATTTCAAATAATGTTTTCGATTCTGTTTCATATGATGTTTTACTTTTTAATTCCTATTTCATATAATGTTTTCTAAACAAAATATTCAAATATATTCCTCTTTGGAGTTTGGGTTGAAATTTCAATTTTCAGAAACATCAAAATTTTAACACTAATTTACTTATGTCATTGCCACGGTATCATCCTTGGAGGTTTATTCTTTTTTTTACTGTATAATTTGTCAAGTTTTATGAGAGAGGAAGAAGGGCTTTCTTGTTTTTTAATGTCATGAACCATGTCTAGTTAAAAGAAATCTTTTTATTTTGTATGCACCACTCATATTACTTTGTTCTTTTTTAGTTATAATGGACATGAAGGACTTCATACTAAAGTGACTGAATTTGTTAAGGACGACGACTGCTTGGTATGTGGTCCGGGCACTCTTATTGAGTTGGATTCTTCGATTACACTTTCCAAGGTATCAGTCTTGCAATTCAATCCATCACAATTATTACTGCAATTTCCAATAATGGATTTAATATTTGTACTCTTTCTACAAAATAGTTCATGGACCTTCTTGGAGAACACCCAAAACTTTTGTTATCAAAACCAAGTGTTACATATCAAGGTAAAAATCTCTACATGCAAGCTCCTGAAGTCCTTGAAGTAATGACTCGCCCAAACCTGCACAAACCTCTGTATGAACTCATGGGAAACACAGTTAAAGATGTAATCCATGTGACCGGTACAATTAATAGTAACGTCAAGAAGACTTGTTTGAGGAAATTACGTATCGTATTTAAAGGTATCATTGATGCTTAAAGCCTTAAACATTGTTCAGAAGTTTACTTCTTGTATCATACGTAGGTAGATCTTCGGCAACATTCTTGATTGTAAATCAAATTCCGAAAAGATCTTAAAAAAATTTATTTGTGATTCATTTGGGGGTTTTCTTCATCGAGTTTTTTCAGATTTCAGATATTTAATGTAGGTTGTTTCAATCAATTCATGGGTTAGGTCATTTTGATTTTTTATGGTATGAACGAAGTACTAATTGTTAAGGATTTGTTTTGTATGCATGTTTTAGTGTGATACTACTTCTACTAGCTATTTCAACTATGAGATGCCAGTTCTTTCCTATCAGGCTATCGTATACACAATGTTCTGATTTAGCCATCGCGGTGCGTTAAATGCACTATTTATCATTCTTAAAACATTAGTCTATAACCAATATGAATGAGTATTAAGCTTTTGGCAATGTATTTATCTGGGACTGATATTAGATGATATCTTTGTCTCATGGGATCTATCATCTATGAGATATTTTAATCTCATTTGTGAGTCGGCCATTTAAAAAATAGGGAATGGTATATCATGGAAGTTCTTATAACTTATGCAAAGTTCTGTAATTTCACATTAGAAGTAATTCAATCATTAGTGTACAGATTCGTGTGGGATGGACAAAGGAAAGTATCTTGGGAGGCAATAATCAAACCAAAGGAGATCGAAAGGGAGGAGGGGTACGTGACTTCAAGCACCCACAATCATTCTGGTTAGAAGAGATATGTGCTCAAAGAGATTTTGCTACCATTGGGAAGAGACACGATGATTTTCCAATGTGGAGATCAGTGTTAAAACAAAAGAATCTAGTGAGTAGATGCATGGAATGCAAGGCTAATATTGGCACGTTTCAATGGAAAGGGAGATGAAATGCTCCTGAATTGAAAGTGATATATGCGAAATCGCAATAATAAGGACATGCTAGATCCAAGTATATAGGTGTCAAAGATTTCCAAGACAACACTACTCTTATGGAGGGTACAGGAAGGTGAATGACTGGACAAACTATAAAAGGGAGGCATAAGCAAATACTACATGATTGGAACTAGTGAGATATTAATCTAGATTGTTGTTCATTCGCAATAAATTAAAATACTTCTTCTAAAATAAATGAAAATATTTAATTTTTGATATATCACTCATTCACTCACCTTAACCTTATATATAATTAATTCTATTTTTATTTCATTGATCTATCGCAAGACAGGTAAGTTTATTTTAATGCAATCAGTACCAATAAAAAAGGAACGTCATATAATTAAATCATACAAAGATCTGAGTAATGTTTGACAATGTTCGTTAAAAATCTGAGTAACACTGTTGTTTTCATCATTGACATGGTTCACGTTAACTTTAATAAAGGGTCAGATTCCTTGTTGCCGTCTTACCAACGTCGTCTAACCGATCTTAACACCGATATTCCCCTCATACCAGTATTTTTATGCTTCTTAATTTGAAGTTGAAGATAAAAAGGACAAGATTTAGGCTTTGATGTGTTTAAGACTAGGGAAGAAGATGATGTCTGAGATGATAATAGAAAATGCCGAAGATGTAGGTTCAACATAGAGAGCAACCACATCGCTAACAACATGGAGAGCAACACGTCGACGCTTAACGCTGTCTCCGACAAGATTCAAACACCGTGTTATATTTATCGGCTATATGTTGTTAAACATATTTTGTATATTAATTTTCTTAATAAAATTGATCTTACCCATTCAAAAAAAAAAGATTAAATGATTTCGAAAGAGGAAAATAAGAGAAGATGATTGTGAGAGAGGGAGGTGGGTAGCCGGGTAGGAAAAGGATTTCTAGATGAAGAAGACAGAGTGTGTTACTTGAGAGAATAGAATATGAGCAGGTGAGGAATCCGGTGATCACCGGTGGTGAGTCGGAGAGGAGGATCGAGGATAGTGAAAGAATAGACAAGGGTGATTAACCTTGGTCAAAGACTTTTCGTACCCATATTGTGCAATACCCCTTGACTATGTTGGATATAACTTATTATCACTAAAGTTCGTACCCAGGTTAAATATCAACTAATCCTCCTACGCCACATAGAAAGAACTATTTAAAATGAGAGACACTGCACCGCCCTCCCACTAAAGCACTAACTAGTAACTACGTCTGAATCATATAAATTTACCGCACCATCAATCGCATCACTACCTAGCCGTTTGGCAACTCGCGGATCGAAAGCTACTCTTCTCTCATTTCACTTTCCTTTTCCTCTTTGAAGAATTCGTTGGAATCTGCACTTCTGCAGGTCATGTGCATTATATGAAAGAATCGGTGACTGTTCTTACTATTTTTGAATGATGATTGTTGAGTGCAGAAATGATCTTGCGTTTGATCTGTTTTTCTATTCCGTATTTACAAGTTAACGATGCTGATAATGCAAGTTTTATGTTTCGATTTCAGTCTTGGAAGAAGAAAATGGGAACATACGCTGATCCGTATTCATTAAAATCAGTTGGCGAAATACCTGCTCCTTTCCGCTCGATTTTCAGTTTCAGGTTTCACTGTGACATCTTAGATTAGATTATCAGGAATGTTTTAATGTACATATTTTTAGGAAATATGTTGGTCTATACAATTATCACTATCATCGAATATTTTGTTTTGTTTCAACTTTTATACTGATTCTAATCTATTTGGCTTGTAAGAGATAAAATCCATCAGGAAATTGATGTTATATTTTGGAGAGAGACACAATATATCAATTCCTATAGGAGATGATTTCACTGCTAAAATCTTTTGACGCCTCAGTTAGATTTTGGTTGAAATATTGATTTGCAATTGAAATTGGGTTAGAGTTAGGAAATTGAGTGATGCTCACCTACTTTATAATGCATATTTCATAATCACCATAATTGACATCTAAGTTTTAGGGGTTTTAGCAATGTTTAATCAAACTCTAATACTAAGAAATTCCACTAAATTGAAAATGATGTAAAAAATATCAGGGAAGTCAAATAACACTGAGAAATAAAAAATAGTCAGCCCCTTTAGAAAAAGCTCGTACATTACTTTACCTCACTCAACTATTTTATATATGCAAATGTAGATGCTTTTCTAATGGTTCAAGAATTGCCTATTATTTTTCTTTTCTTTGACAGGTACTTCAATTCCCTTCAAAGTGAGTGTTTTACTGGTTGCTTCCTATCTGATATAAACATGGTAATATCTGCACCTACTGGAAGTGGGAAAACTGTCTTGTTTGAGCTGTCCATCTTGAGGCTTCTCTCAAGGTTTCTTTCTCAAGACAGCAAGTTCAGTCATATTAAAGGAATTCTCAAAACTGTACGTATGAAGCATTTACCTGTAACTTTGCTCTGTATACTTTTTTTGCCAAAATATATAAAAACACTACTAGTTAGAATATTCCTCTCAAATGGCATTTATTTTTTGTTTCAAGGGAAAGTCACACCTTAAAATTGCATATGAGAAAGAGAGCAAAGATTACTAGATAGATCCAGGGAAATTATATTAGGTTCTCTTAGTCTATACCACGTCCTATTTTGATCTGATGCAAATCATTTGATTACTTTTACGATTTTCTTATTGTTTTATATTTTCTTATTATATCTAAATGAATACATGCTGTTTTTTTGAAGTTTTCTTATGTTTTCATTGTAATGGCAGATTTATGTTGCACCTTCTAAAGCATTGGTGCAAGAAAAACTAAGAGATTGGAATATGAAATTTGGATCATTGGGGATTAGTTGTTTGGAGATGACTGGTGATAATGAGTCATATACTACCAAAAATGTACAAGATGCAGATATAATTTTAACCACACCAGAGGTTCTTCAATCTCTACTTAAATATTAATGCATAATTTAATAACTTTCTCAATATGCAAGAATTTTCAAATTTCTGACATGCAATAGCAGAAATTTGATGCAGTTAGCCGACATCGTATAAATAATGGAGGGCTTTGTTTTTTTAGCGACATTACTCTTGTACTTATAGACGAAGTTCACCTTCTAAATGATCCACGTGGTGCATCTTTGGAAGCAATAGTCAGTAGAATAAAAATGATTTCTCACAGCCCAAAAATGAAATCTAGCTCTTTGGCCAATGTTCGTTTTGTTGCAGTATCCGCAACTATTCCAAATATCGAGGATCTAGGTATTATATTTATTTTAAGATGATGCCTTCACATAATTTTTATGAAGAAATAGTAAGGTATTATATGATTTATGAAAACATACTAATTTCTTTATTCAAAGTTATATATCTGTCAGAATTTTTAAGAATATATATATGGGACAAATCAGTGATTGATTTATAATTAATCAGTTATTTATTTCCTTATATGTTGCATCACCTCTCTATATAAGAGAAGGTAATCCTTATGTAATTCATTGATTTATATTCGAGCAATATATATTTTCTATCGTATGTTCTTAACATAGTCATTTATTTTTCTGTTCGTTTTCTCATAGTCTATGCAATAAGAGTGCAATTTGATTATGTTGTTTGGTGGAGATTGAAACTTAGAATAATTTAGCGACATGACTGCTACTGCAAATTCTGCCTTTTCTAGTGAAAATATTTGGGGATTTTACAAATTGATGATCAAAGGGCTTTTGTGGCATATTAGTGAGAACTGAGAAGAGCATGCTGAATAAATCCCTTTTTCTTTTGATAATAAGGACAAAAGAGGGTGCTTTTGGGAGTCGGCTGCTAGTGAGATCTTTCTTGCTATAATTTATGTGAGAGACAACATATGTGGAATGAAAGGTATGATCGAATCCATGAGGAGGAGAATTGGGGTATAGTTTGAGAGAAAATACAATGTGATTGTAGTCATAGAGTAATTTTTTGAGGAAAGTAAACACAAGACAACAATGACTACAAGGAGAGACTCTCCTTGAGTCCTTGGCAAGAACCACATGGTAACAAGATGATATAGACTGACCAAAGAAGGGTGTACATAGTGTAGTCTTTTTGTCAGGGACTCAAGGTGTATGGTTCCATATAATTAAATTAATGAATTTGTATATAATTTTTATGCCTTTGAATTTTCTTTTCAATTACCTATACAATGATAAAATTTGCCTTTTGCAACAAAAAAAGCCAACATAAATTAGACGAGTAAAAAGAATTTACAAAGTTAATATGTGGCCAACTCCATTCTCATTTTGCAAAATGAGTGACACCTCACTTTTTTTTTTGATAACGGATGGTATCTCTTTTACAGATATAGAGCTGTCAACCTCCGGATGATATACACGAGTCACATAATATATCATCTGACAAATCTAAGTAGAAATGTATAAAGTAAGATTCGAACCCTGGACCTCAAAAACTTTAATAGTTCCTGAGACCAGTGAGTCAATCTTACTTTGTAATGACACCTCACACTGCTAAGTGTGTGGTGGCTTATATTTTTTCTTCCTATGTGTAGGTTCTCACTCTCTGATGTAGGCCTTGAACGTTTCTTGAGAACGGATTTAACAAATTGAAGTAATCTGTCCAGAATGATGCCAAGAAAGCAATGAAACAATAATTCTCGATTAGGGTTTAAGCTCCCTTGAGAATCGATTAAAGATTGAACGATTATCCCAATCCAAGGAAAATCGATAATAGTGAATTGGAAAGAATTATAGAATCTATGGAAATAAAGGAAGAAATAAAGAAAGAAATAAATAAATATAGAAAGAAACAAAAGAAAGAAAGAAAGAAGAATTAACCTTGAGAAATACCTAGAATAAAATAAAACTCAACTAGCCTCCACCTTTAGGGTCCACTCATATTTATACTCTCATGGTTTAAGAGTGGAAAGTCTACCATGAGAGTCCAAGCCATTTTATTGGGCTTGGTTCAAGGCTCGATTAGAATCGAGCCTATTATTAATGCAAGCACTTATAAGGGCTGCATCACTCTCCTAAAAGAGTGGTGCCTCAAAAAAATGTGGTAGCTTACCACTGCTAGAAGTGGATAACCAAAAGGTGTCACTTCAATTTTTCTCGAAGTGTGGTGCCTTGAAAACTAAAAAGTAAGTTCTGGTACAGCCCTCTAAGTGGATGGTACCTCCAATTTTTTTCCTATATAGCACATTTCTTACTAGGGCATGCACCAGGTCAGGGGTTCCCTCTAAAATTTTACTTTAAAAAATAAGATTATATTTGGACAATGTGTCATTTCTCTCTCTTCTTTCTGTAGATCATTATGCAGATTTTCCAATCATTACGCAGGTATTTCCTGATCCCCTTTGCATGGTCCAAGGTGGGTGATGAGGGTCAAATCTTGTCAGTAACTTCATCAAGCTGGAGTCGACTAGACCTAGATTCCGATCAACTTCCCTTCAAATATGTGTGTGTGTGGTTGGCTTGCGGGTCGAAAACCGGAAGCTCTTCGATAGCTGAAGCCCGTTCTACTCCATGCTCTGGATGGAAAGTTTCAGATCCCCAATACAATGAGATGCTAGCCCTATTTATAGATTTTCTAGGGGTAGGTTGGTGTTGGTCATTCTTCGATAGACAACAACCTAGTCAACTGCATCCAGTCGACTGAACCCAACTGTTTGTGCTAGTCGACTAACTTCTCAGTTCATCTACCACAGTCAACTAGACCCCAGTAGGCTGGTGCAGGAACCCAACACGAGCTTCTGGGGTTTAGGCATCATAGTCGTAAACCCCTTGATCTGATTGATGAGTCTGTGTACGATCATCAATATCATCAGTGGGAAAGTCATAGATGACTTGCCATTCAAAAGAGTTTACTTGCCCCAACGCATAATTTTTATTTGTAATCTAAATATTAAAATATTAGAAAGAAAAAATAGATTCCCTCAGCGCGCATAAGGGGCACAGTTTGAGTAGAGATATTTGTTTAGACAACTTAATGTTCAGATTCTTCTAAAAACAGAATCAGTTCCCAAATGTAATCTTAGACTCTTTCTAATTAAAACATCATACTACTGATCAAAATTAACTGAAATGTTGAATATTAGAGTAAATATGTGGTCGGGTTTTTGATTTTATTAGTGATATTATAAGGGTATTTGTGTAATTAGTTAATAAATCTGTAATTAACTAATTAGATCTAGAAACTTCTGATAGTCTAAACAGAAAGTTAGTTATTCTGTTTTTAGAACTAATTCCTCTTAAATGTAATTGTATATAAGATACATGAATAACACTTGAGGAGGGATCGAACACTGGAAGATCTCCCTCTTTTCCTGATATTACTCTACTTAAATCACTCATAGATTTCATATTAATTTTAGTCACTGCAAATCCTGGTTATCCTCGATGAATGAAAGTTTCTCTTTCTTTTTATTAATCACTGATCAAAATAATATCTGCAGCTGAATGGCTTATGGTTCCCTTTGATGGAATTAAAAGGTTAATTACTTATATTTATTTGTTTATTTGACTTGTTAAATATGTTCTATGATGGATTGTTATTTATCCCAGATTTGGTGAAGAGATGAGACCTGTGAAATTAACAACTAAAGTCTTTGGTATGCTTCATTATGATTTAAGTTTTCCCAATTTAGAAAATCTTTTTCTTTTGGTTATTGTTGCCCCTCTGGCCTCTGCCGATTCGTTAAGTTTCTTTTTCATAATTTTTTGCCAGCATTCTCTTATAATTCAATGACATTATTTGATGAGAAGGTATTCATCATGGCCCAGTTTTATTGTGAATGCCTCTAAACTCACTATAGTTAGCATAAGCCCTAGAAAAAATATCAAGGAATGGTCGAGTAGATGCCCCGGTGGATCCAAAGATCCAATTATTGATTAGGATTGGACCTACATAATCTCTGGATGACCCAATCAGGTCTGGATGACCCAATTAAAGGACGATTCTCCTTTAATTCTGTTAGAAGAAAACAGTGTTAGGTATTTTAAAACTTTGTTCAGTAATTCAGCCACCCAACGGCCGACGGTTCTTGTCATTTTTCCTAGAGTAGTTTCTGAAGCTATGAATAGGTGGTTGCTTCATGCTCCGTTAGACGAAGAAGTAAGGTCCGCGTTGTTCTCCTTTAATTCTGGGAAATCCCCTGGGCCGGATGGTTTCACCTCGAAATTCTTCAAAAAAAATTAGGGAGATCATAAAGGCCTAGTAATGAAATGTGTAGGGAAATTCTTCAAAGGCAAACCTTTGTTGAAGGCTGCTAACCATACTTTCATCACGATCGTATCCAAAACAAACATTGCCTCAGATATGTCTGATTTCAGACCGATTTCATGTGACAACTTGATCTACAAGCTAATGACAAAAATATTAGCAGATAGAATCAGTAAGGTCTCTAGTTAACTCATCTCTCCAAATCAAGCAACTTGTATTCAAGGTAGGCTCATCTCGGATAATACCATTCTAGCGGAAGAGATGGTTCATGGCTTTGGGAGAAAGAGAACTCCCAAGAGGTGTTGCTTGAGTATAGATCTTAAAAAACTTTTGACACAGTCAATTGGGAGGCTATAATTGTCACTCTTAAAGCGTATGGATTTTCTCCTATATTCTGCAAAATGATTTGGAATTTCATATCATCTGCATCATTCTCGTTACTGGTGGAAGGAACTCCAACACTTCCCTTTAAAAGCCAGAGGGGGATTAGGCAGGGTGATCCTCTATCTCCTATTTTATTTGACATGATTATGTACGTTCTAGGTAGATTGATACAGAGTGGAGTAAAAAACAAAAGGATAGACACTTATCAGGTGAATGGTGCTACTTCTATATCTCACCTCATGTATGCGAATGATATCCTCATCTTCTCAAAGGCAAACCCGAAATCGCTTAATGTAATTAAGGTGTTGCTTAAGAAATTCTCGTTGTTCTCGGGATTAGAAGTAAATGCGAGCAAAAACTCCTCCACCTTCTCAAAAGTATGCGCAGAAGACCAATCTTTGCATGACATCTTAGGATATACTGTTAAAAATTTACCCATAACATATCCAGGTATATTAAAGGAAAAACGCTTAATGATATACAAATCAGGCCTACTGTGGATTCGTATTTCTGGAAACCTTTTATCTCAAAAAGGAATCTAGTAGATAAATATTTGGATTGTAGGGCCAATAGTACGATTGTGTGGAGATCTGGTACTCCGATAAGCAAGTTGGAGGGAATGGTGGAAAGTATTAGAGATAAAAAGCATAAAAATATGTTAGCTGAGGGAATTTGGTCGAAGATGCCGACAAAATTCTCTATTCTCTTGTAGAGGGTGAAATGGGATCACCCAAACACGTTCAAGAAGTAAAGAAGCTAGAAAGTACAAGTACCTTATGCTTGCTCGTTATGCAATCTAGAAGATGAAACTAGAAGTCATCTTTTCTTCAACTGTTCCTATTCCAGATCTTTCTTAATTCCGTTGGCTGAGCACCTAAATCTCACCTTCTGGAAAATAATGAATATTCAGTTCCCACTCAATCCAGTCCAGATATTAGATTGGGGGATCTGACGGAGGCTGCGCAAAAAATTACGCACCACTCTCCCCCTAGGGGGCTACTATAGAATGTTATTGGGTGTTTGTCGTGGCATATATAGACGGAAAGAAACAAAAGATATAGACAGCACGTTAGGAGGCCTCCTGAAGTAGTCCTTAAGGAGGTCGTTAAAGACATCAGTCTCTCCTTTGATTCGGAGTATTACAAGAAGAGTTGTTGTCACCCTTTGGAAACATCTATGATAGAAGTATGGGAGACCAACCTCCTGAGGCAACGTATCTAATTACTGTATAACTAGACTACATAGCTAATGGGAGAGAGTCAATGAGCTTTTTCTCATTTCTTTTTACTTCTGTTATAATTTCTACACTCTATTTTTGTAAACTGGATATTAGCCTTATTTTTTTAATATCAATCCATTTTGCACCGGACTGGTTCAACCAAGCCCATGGCACACTTCTAGACCTCGATAAATAGAGGACTACTGAAGACAATGAGGACACGACTCTAAGAGAATCCACACGAGATTCTAGAAGACAGGAATAGAGCATACATTCCGATTTCCGAGACACATCCCTCGGAAGATGATCCTACTCACTTCAAATAGTTTCTGTGGTTCTCCAACTTGACTTGGACCAAACATCATCGTTTCGTACAAGGAGCTCTAATAATAAAAAATCAGATGTACATTGGTACATTTTGAGGACTCGTCCCATTACAAGTCAAAATGCATAGACTAAATATATATCACTCAAATTGGTATGTAGATTCATAACATACTGGATGGAAGACGAAGAAAGATAAAAAATCAAAGCACCATTAATAAATAAAGTAGGGGTCCATATGACGTTTCAGTTCCGTTTCTATACTTCTATGCATGCAAATTTCTAAAGAATTCGGTCAAGGAGATGAAGAACACTATTTATACCTTTCTATAAGACAAGAGTGAGTCTATTGGTTAGATTTTGGAAACAGTTTTCCAGGATTATTATTGAAGGTGATGTAGTTGATCAGGATGAAATCAAAGCAGAAAGAGATCAGGATCCTGATCAACTACTGATGATTAAAATGATATTAAGCAGAAAGAGAGGACTAGATTCCACCAGCAATAAGAAACAGATCGGGATTCTACCAGATTTGGGAAGAGAGCAAGAGAAAATAGCAAGAATGTAGGGAAAAGCAAGGAGACAATAAGAGAGAAACAAGGGGAATAATACTTTGACAAGACAAAATGGATAAAAGATGGTGATCTTCTCCTTCATGCCTATATTTATACTCTCTTTCAAGATAAATAATAATGGGCTTTCTATAATGGAAATGTGCTCCTGACCCAAAAAAATATGATTCCTCTCGGTTCAGGTGGAAAATGTTTCCTCCAGTCTGTCATAATAAGTGTAAAAGCCCTACTGAATTATTTTCCCTGCTACGACTTCAACCATTCAGTGATAGACATATTAGTGCGACCCTTCCTTTTTTGATCTTGGAGAGCCACGAATAAGTCAAAATTTGACCCAACAACCACAAAAATTAAGAGTCATCACCCCCCTCCAATTTCTAATCTGCTAGATGTATATTTTCAATCATAGAAGCATGAATTGTCAATATTGGGACCCAATTTTTCAGTGCTAGGACTTGTTGTCCAGAGATCAGAATCTTTCAAACTTTCAGTTATGACTTATGAGTGACACAAAGATACCCAAAATATTTTCCTACACAAAAACGGGTGTGTGTAGTTTCACTGGAAATGTAGACAGTACACACAAGCCTTTAACTGTTGAATTAGTATGGGCTATCGGCTATGAATTTATTTTGCTCTTTGAAACCATGTTTTTTACAGGTGACCCCAGGGCATAAGATAATAGGTCATGGGTATTTTAGACCCATTGGACCAATTATTTTCTCCTGATTTAAGTCATGGAGAAAATTATTTGAAAGATAGAACTCAATTTCTGCCAGAAGCAAACATCTCAATAGAAAGATACAAAGCACCAAAACACAAATTTCTGGAAGAAATACCCTTCAATGTTTCCTTCATAAAGAGATGCATTACATGGAACGATTCCCAACATATTCATCAGTCGAGGAAGAAAGCTATGAACAACTCGATCACAACTGATGAAGCATAGAAAGTCTCACCAGCGCTCGCGGTGGTGCGAACGGCTACCTTTGCATGCCGGAAGCTCTGAGATCCACGACGCGCGCTCCACGTCAAGTCTTCCAAGAGGGAATCGGCGATTTCAGTATGAGAATCAGCGATTTCTCCATGTTATACGCTCTGGAAAGTGAGGAACTGATGCCTTTGGAGTGAGCCCGGGGTCCCATTTTTTAGGATCTCTGGGGGTGTAATATGCGGCGGTGATCGTGACCGGCCATAATGGCAACCGTTATGGGCATAATGGCTCGAGCTGGACACGAGTAACCGACGAAATCGGCGATTTGGGGGTGAATCGGCGATTTGGGGACAAAGTCGGCGAGTTCAAAAGGGAAAATCGACAGTCTGCTAACTCGGCGATTTGAAGAGTTGACTCGGGTCTTCGACGAAGACTTTAGTTTCACTTTCGTGAGAGCCTTCCAAGGGTCCGACATATAGCGAATGGAACCTTATTCCCTGTTGATGGGAATGACTGGTGTACAATCACATGTCAGCAGTATTCCTCCCTAAAAAGGGTCTGTGACAAGGCGTGTACCGCCAGTATCCCCCTCACAACAGGGTTAAGTGACCTGCAAGAAAAAACTGTTGGGGATTTGATTCTAGCCATAGCGACAGAGTTTTGTTCTAGCCAAAACGATAGAACTATTTTTCGATCCGCAACGACAGATGATCCATAGTGATGGATTTGATTCTGGCCATAGCGACAGATTCCTTTTGGCCATAGCGACAGAAGCTGTCATACTCTGGCCAAAACGACAGAAGCTGTTGTACTCTGGCCAAAATGACAGAGTTTTGTTCTAGCCAAAGCGATAGAACTATTTTTGATCCGCAACGACGGATAATCCATATTAATGGATTTGATTCTGGTCATAGCGCTAGAATCCTTCTGGCCGTAGCGACATAAGCTGTTGTACTCCGGCCAAAGCGACAGAGTTTTGTTCTAGCCAAAGCGGAAGAATTATTTTTGATCTGCAACGACAGATAATCCATAGTGATGGATTTGATTCTGGCCATAGCGACAAAAGTTATTTGTACTCTAGCCGTAGCGACAGAGTTTTATTCTAGCTAAATCAATAGAACTATACCTGCAAAAAAGAAAAAATCTGAAATCCGTAGAAACGGATTCGTTCTAGCCAAAGCGATAGAACGATACCTGCAAAACAGAGACATAACACCAACATATATTTATTTATCGACTATATTGAACTTACCGTGCGATTTACCTTTCACGCTTCTTCTCCTTTTTGCTCAAAGAACCTGCGGTAAATCTAGCCAAAGTGACAGATTTATAATGCTCAAAGAGCTGGAGGGAACTTGTGATACTCCCCCTAAGTACCTGCACAAGATACGATATCTTTCAGCCAAAACGACGTAAGTGCTGGAGAGAGCTTGTGATACGCCCCCCGAGAATCATGTCGATGCGATAGATTTTTGAATTATTGAAGTTTCCGGCCAAAGCGACGGAAGTATTGGAGAAAGCTTGTGATACTCCCCTCGAGAATCATGTCGATGTGACAGATTTTTGAATTATTGAAGTTTCCGGCCAAAGTGACGGAAGTGTTGGAGAGAGCTTGTGATACTCCCCTCGAGAATCATGTCGACGTAACAGATTTTTGGATTGTTAAAGTTTTCGGCCGAAGCGACGGAAGTGTTGGAGAGAGCTTGTGATACTCCCCCCCGAGAATCCTGTCAATGTGACGGATTTTTGGGATTTCCGGCCGAAGCGACGGAAGTGTTGGAGAGAGCTTGTGCTACTCTTCCCGAGAATCCTGTCGATGCGACGGATTTTGAGATTTCCGGCCGAAGCGACGGAAGTGTTGGAGAGAACTTGCGATACTAATGCAGTAAACAATCAATGAAAAATAAAAAGTACCTCAGAATCGTGAATGGGGAGCAATCTGAAAATTCCAGCACTTCAGATTAAAGAAGGGATGATCTATTGGAATCCACCAATAGTTCTACTAGAATCCATTGGTAGGAAATAGAAAATCAGATAGGAGTCCACCTGATCCGATGAGAGAGTGAGAGATGATCGCAAGATCTGAAAAAAGTAGGAGAGAGAAAATATTGGGTATTCACCTTGGGAAAATTTTAATCTACCCTCCTTCCTTGAGTCCACTCCTATTTATACTCCCAATGTCTAAGAGTGGAAATTCCACATTGGGAGTTGGTCAGTCCAATTAAAGGGATTGAGCCATGGCTCGAGCCAATGACCTTGTAGATCATTGCAATGGGCTACATCAGGCGGCCTTTCTTGGGGTGCAATTGCCCTCAATTGCTCATCACTGTAATCAGAAGGATAATACTTCTTTAGATCAGCCACATTGAATGTTGCTGACATATTGAATTCTTTCGGTAAATCCACAATAAATGCATTATCATTCACTTTCTTAAAGATTTTGCAAGGCCCAAAATTCTTGTTCTTCAATTTGGAGTAAGTATCTGCTGAAAATCTCTCTTTCTTTAAATGAACCATCACTAATTCGTCCTCTTCAAATTTCTGAAATCTTTTGTGTTTATCTGCTAATTCTTTGTACTTCAAGTTGTTTTTTTGAAGAGCCTCTATCACTTGTTTATATACTGTTTTGTTGTTTTCTATTATTTCCTCCACTTTCCTGTTTTCAGAATTAATAAAATTTACATCCATAACATTTTTGGGAAGATACCCATATGCTGCTAAGAATGGGGCACACCCAATAGATCTATTTGGCATACTATTGAACGCAAACTCTGCTTGTGGTAGACAAAGGTCCGACTGTTTTGGATTTTCTCCAACTAAAGTTCTCAACAGATTACCCAAGGTTCTGTTTACAACTTCTGTTTGACCATCGGTTTGAGGGTGACAAGTTGTGTTGAATTTCAGCTTGGAGGTCTAGATGGGGCAAGCTCATGCATACTCATGATCGTGAATATATGAGAAAATCAGAAAGTGTACTCATCCATACTGTGCGGTGACCAAGAGCTTGAGACAGTGGATCAACCTATTTTTAGATCGTAACTTCTTTGAGTTAATATGGTAGAGGATGGTGCGTAAGCTGGGTAACTAGATCGATAATGACGCCATGACGGTCACAACATAGTTTTTCACATGTTACTGATTGAAAATAGATCCCTAAGAAGAAGACTATATAGGGACTACATTGGATGACCGTGTAAGTCTCTCTCTATTGCTTTTATGTAAATTGGGCATTGACCTTATTTTTTTAATGAAATTTAATTACTTCAAAAAAAAAGTCTCTCTCTATTTTTTTTTGAAAGCAATTAAATTTCATTAAAATAAGGGCAATGCCCAAATTACATAGAGTATAGAAATATAAAATAGAAGTAAAAAGAAATGAGCAAGAATCTCATTGACTCTCTCCCATTAGCTATGTAGTCTAGTTATAAAGTAACGAGACACGCCGTCTCAGGAGGTTGGTCTCTCATATTTCCATCATAGATGTCTCCAAAGGGTGACAACAACTTTTCTTGTAGTACTCAGGATTAAAGGAGAGATTGATGTCCGTAATGACCTCCTTAAGGACTACCTCAGGAGGCCTACTAACATACTGATGTAAGTTTCTACATGAAATATATGGAATTATGGATTATAAAGAAAGAAATATAATGGGGTTCACGAGGAACCCTTTATTATATGCAAATTTCCTATCTGATCTGGTTTGGAAAGATTTACTCGTGGTCTTCAACCCAATCAAATATAAGGTACAAGTGTTTTCATCTAGGGAGTTAAATATACTATGTCACTAGGGATTTAGTCACTACGAGTCATTAATGATAGTTAGATCCCTTAGGTGACATATAGTGCAGATATAGATTAAGGGTGGAGCATACCATTTCTTACTAAATAATTACAGGGAGAACATATTAGTGTGATGAAAAATTAATACTTGTATGCCGTAACTGATATTCTATTATTTATGATATTAATTTTTGAAGATAATCTAATGTTAGGGTCATAGATCACTATACTGATTGCAGCCAATCAAAATTCTCAGTTGATGTAAATGCTATTGATAAATGATTCAAATAATTTTTGTCATTTCAGGATATACCCCTGCGAGAAATGATTTTTTATTTGAAAGGGTAAACGCCCATTCTCTTTATTCTAGCTAGTTCTTGGATCATTCTTCATTTTCTCTACTTATTCAAAGATTATTAAATTATTTCTATGATTCTGATTTTTCATGATACTAGAGACTGCAAAATTTTATATTTGGTAAGATGTCACGAACTTTCGCCTTTAATTTCAGAAATATTAAACGAGTGCTAATTTACAATACGATTATAGACATACTGATGCAACATTCTAGAGGGAAATCAGCATTGGTTTTCTGTTCCACAAGAAAAGGTGCACAGGAGACAGCTCAATGTCTTTCACAAACTGCAATGGGTCATGGCTTCTCCAATCCATTCATAAAATCCAGTCAGCAAAAAGAAAAACTAAAGGAAGCTTCTTTATCATGCAGTGACAAACAAATGAGATCATTCATGATTTTTGGTGGTATTTATCTAAACATCAATTTTGTTCATTTTCATGGTAGAATAGAAGTGATCTTAGTTTTGTTTTTGTCTGTGTTTGCTACATGATAGTTTTTTTTTTTAATTTCTTTCTCATCTTTCTCATAGAATATATGTAATTTACAAATTAATTAGTAATTTATTAACGAGCTGTTAGATTTTTTTTTGTTTTTTTGAAGCAATTAAATTTCATTAAAATAAGGCTAATGCCAAGTTTACAAAAAATAGAGTATGGAAATAGAAACAGAAGTAAAAAAAATGAGCAAAAAGCTCATTGACTCTCTCCCATTAGCTATGTAGTCTAGTTATATAATAACTAGATACGCTGCCTTAGGAGGTTGGTCTCCCTGTTAGATTTTTTTGAGTGAGCTAGTCTCCTACCTCCGGTGTGACTTCACTCAGTGGAGTTACACCCACAGGATAGCAAATAGGATTATGTGCCCTAAGTCTACCATGGTGCCACTCTGAATCCTGATTAGTGAAGAGGTTGAGATAGTATGTAGGTTTTCCCAAAGAAAGATGGGAAAGACCACATCAAAAGAAAGACAAGATGGCATAAAATTCACACCCAGGGTTTTCACACTTCCACCAACTCAATCGCATTCTGTAAGGATTAAAGGTAGTGAAATCCAAGCAAGAACATAGTTGTTTCTCCCTTGAGATAGAATTCTGCTCTCTCTTTCAAGTACTGTGGGGGCAGAGAGTTTGATTGGACGGAGTAATTGTAAATCTGTAGGTAAAAGGCCCCTAGTGGCCATAAATGCCAAAGAAATAGACAATACAATTAAAATATGGAGGCATTTTAAAAAAAAATGAAGCCCTCTCAAGGAAATTCAAGGTGTCAAAGGTAGTCCACAGGGAAAGGGATACTACCAACAAGGGTTTCATTGAAAAATGGATGCCATCTACCCCTGATATTGGTGACATTATAATGTGGGCGATGATAGGAGTAAGAGATCCAGTAACATCCCATAATTTCAAACACTAAAATACAATATTTTATTTCAAATATGGTTATGTAAATAACCAATTCAGGGTTCAAAATAAAAGCAATAACAGAATGCGGAAACGATTTATTGCCCAGGAAACCATGTACGTGACTCCTGACATCGCCCCTTCCAACGTCCCTAATCTGCAAGGAAACAAGTACAGAATGAGTTTTGAAACTGATTTAGGGAGAATCCCTGAAAATCGGATTAGAAGAAATGGAGAAGAAGGAAGCTTCTTCAAGGTAAAGAGTGGATGAATACTTGGAATCCTCCGAGGTTTAGATCAAGATTTAAAAAAACAGATTAAGAACAGTGAAAGAAAAAGAACAGTAAAGATTCGAGAGAAGTGAGATCAATAGGCTAATACCTGATTTGCACGAAATTCAATAATGATCCTCTTTTTTGGGCCCATTGTATTTATACTCATATCAGTGATAATGGGCAGCCCATTTGATGTGAGTTAAGAATTCCTTAAGAGGAATGTGAATTGGTTTGACTAAAGTCAAGCCAATTATAGCCCAATCGAGAATCCTTTGGTCCATTCATCACAGATTTATAATGCTCTGAGGATGCAGTGGTAATAGGGTCTTCTATTGCATCAGAAACCAAAACCCAATACGAACATTCCCAAATCGATTGATCAAATATTCATTAATTATGACATGTATTCTCGATAAAAATCGTCCAAATAGGAGCTCACCGATAGGAGTAACTGTCGCTACTCCCCATACCTGATTCCATGTCCTCCATGGTTTCAGCCAGACTCGGATCCCTCGAGGGAGAGATCCGACCAGACTGCCTTGTCGGGCTATTCGCCTCGTCATGCTCAGACTCGAGTGTCCCCATGGGTTCGCCCATTCCGTTTACCTCCAAGAAGGCGTTCCTAATTCCATTCCCACTGAGGTCCCCCATGGGTGCACCCGACCAAACTCCCCGAAGGGCTCAAAATCAGAGTTAGCTTCTTTAGCCATCAAACTTGTTGGTCTACGTTGTACAGTAATATTCCTTCACACTACTATCGGGGTTTGGAAAACTAGGTCGGACGGGGTTCGTGCGTGTTTTTCCCCCAACCTGTGAATTTATGGGTTGGACCTGGTTGGGTCGGGTCCGAACCCCAAACGTGAGCCAAGGTCGACCAACCAACTTTGCTCTCCTTCAACCCTCTTACTTAGATCGCGGGTTAGACCATATGGTGAGCAGAAAGTCTCCTCAAGGACTCTTCAGCTCATCGTTGGTCCTAACCCGGCCTCACTCAAAGTCCGAGGCACCCCGTGCCTATCAGTTTCCATTCTCGGATTCACCCTTACTAGGTGAGCTTAAGGTTCGAGACGACCTAATGGTGAGACCAAACTTTCCCGGAGGCGATTTGATCTTCCGTTAGGTCTCATTCCAACCTCGTAGAGTGGTCCAAAGGGTTTATCCACCCCTTTGTACCTAGGGCCTCACTTCTACCAAGGCAATTTGGTGCATTTCACGATAGCGTATATTTTTACAATTTTACCCTTGCCCCTTTTTTTTGAACGACTATGTCCAAATTACTCCTATAGAACGCTAATCCCTATCGGATTAAGGCTAATTATTTACAAGTATACGCAGAGCAAAATATTTAATTCTACATAGTTATTCCTATTAGTTGTGAAGTATTTAACTTTCCCAGAATCATGATATTACAAGCAATAATTTCTGTGGTAAGTTCCTAGCAAGCAATCTAACATTGGCGGGTCAGGTCTGACCCGAATACCTGATCCATTTTTTAGATTTTAAGGGTAATTTCTTCCTTTCACCCCTTCATTTTTTTTAATAAAACTATTACATTGTTTGCTAATTGCTACTATGTTTGAGCTCCCATATTACATTTCTATTGTTTTTTAAAATTTCTATTTCTATTTTAAATTTCTATTACTATTTTAAACAGGGAAATTTATATAGACTAATATATAACTATGGAAAATTAACATGGATTTATTTATAAACTGATATATAACAGAGATTTTATGTTCAATTTTTTTACCAAAATACCCCTACCGGTTAACTACTGGTTAACCGACCTAACTGGTCAGTCAGTACCGGTTACCGGTTAACTGATTTTTAAACCTTGGTCTTTTTAAAATCTTTATGGAGTCGATTGTAAGAATTTAAATCCAAACAGAAAATTTCATGCATGATATCCATAATAATTTCTGTGGTAACTTCCTAGCAAGTAATCTAACATTGGCGTACAATTAGAGGAAAGTAAAACCCCAATTGTAGAATACTTACATGATTGTAAGAATTTAAATCCAAACAGAAAATTTTCTCACATGATATCCATAAAACTTTAATTAAATCATTTTCATATATATGATGACTCAACCTTAAAACAGGAAGCTGTAGGTAAAATTCCTAAGAAAACTAAATCCAGATTTAACATATTAATTTAGGTCTATAACAGAAGATTACATACGTGATTTTTCAGTAGGTTTTTATTCCAATTAGCATAAAAAACTTTAATTTAAACCAAAACATTAGGTGCATGATTTCTATTAAAGAACTAGTGACTTAAGGTTAACATATCATGGTAGATCTAGAACAGGAAATCGCTCGCGTGAGCGGCATCTAAAACCTAATCGAAACAGCATGCTGATTTAATTTAAAATTGAGACTAAAAGCTTGATTTCTATAGAAGAACAACCAATTCCCGATTAACATGTCATGGTAGATCTAAAACAGAAAAATTATTAGCATAATCTACATTTAAAATCCTAACCTAAATGACATGCAGTTTCAGATTTAAACAAAAGATAGGAGCATGATTTCTATGAGAAACAGGTCAAGATTTAACAGATCTTTTTAAATCTAAATCAGCATTTAAATCTGTATTTTTCCCCAATAAAACTTTAGTTGATTCGTCATGCAGATTTTAACTTTTTGAAAGCAATTAAATTTCATTAAAAATGACACTGCCCAAATTACAAAATAGAGAAAATACAAATAGAAGTAAAAAGAAATGAGCAAAAAACCCATTGACTCTCTCCGATTAGCTATGTAGTCTAGTTATAAAATAACTAAATACGCTGCCTCAGGAGGTTGGTCTCCCATACTTTCATCGTAGAAGTTTCCAAAGGGTGACAACAACTCACACTCTGGATCAAATGAGAGACTGATGTCCTTAATGATCTCTTTGAGGACTACCTCAGGAGTCCTACTAACGTGTTGTCTGTATCTTTTATTTCTTTCTGTCCATATATGCCACGACAAACACCCAATAGCAGAAACCTCTATTTGTGAGAATTGTCAACACTGGATAAAAGTGATTTTCTAGGCCTTTTGCTTGATGGACAATTGTTGTTACACAAGAAAGATCCTTCTATGACGATTTCTGTTACTTGATTTCTTCATCTCCTCCTCAACGTGTTCATTGCCGGATAATTGTCATCGATCAAATTTCCAAAGACTTCATCATCCGAAACTTGCTTCCCAGAAGGAAATCATCTTCTAACTGCTGGCGAGCCTTTCTTGGAAAATTAAAGAAATACAAACGTCGCTTGATTTCTTGCTTCTTCCGAGCCAAACATCGGATTCACGTTATGTTTGACTCCTGCTCGTGATTGGTCTTAAAATAGATTAAGTTTTCTAGCGATTTCTTGTTCGCAATCCTCAGTTCTTGATTCTGCTTGTTCGTGGTTTGTCTCATTCGTTCTGCTCGCATCTCCTGCTCGTGATTCCTCAGATTCCGTAAATGTTCTTGCATACTTGATGGACCGGCTGAGATTTCCGATTGGAAAGTCAACTGAATTTCAGGGCTTGTAGCTGTGAGAGAAATCAGGGCTTGCAAATTCTTTCAGTGGATGATCTCTGTCCGTGATTCTTGCTAGGGCAGCGTGAGGTGATTTCGCTGCTCAATTGCGACTAGTGAAGAGAATTGTTCGAAGATTGAGCGTTTAGAAATCCAATTTTTTTTTTAAGCAATTACATTTCATTAAATTAAGGCTAATGCCAAGTTTACAAAAAATAGAGTATAGAAATAGAAACAGAAGTAAAAAAAATGAGCAAAAAGCTCATTGACTATCTCCCATTAGCTATGTAGTCTAGTTATATAGTAACTAAATACGCTGCCTCAGAAGGTTAGTCTCCCATACTTTCATCATAGATGTCTCCAAAGAGTGACAACAGCTCTTTTTGTAATACACTGAATCAAAGTAGAGACTGATGTCTTTAATGACCTCTTTAAAGACTACCTCAGGAGGCCTACTAATGTGTTGTCTATATCTTTTATTTCTTTCCGTCCATATATGCTTAGGGGTGAGCAGGAACGGAGACGGGGAAATCCCCGGTCCCAAAAATCGTCCCTGTACCCAGTCATTTGACCGGGGACAGGGATCCCCGGTCAAATTTTTTTTTTTTTTTTATAGTTATCGTATAATAATTTATAAAAATTTATCGTATATCGTATAATAATTTATAAAACTCCTAAAAATAACCAAAGTCAAATAGAGACTATCGTGAATCGTGATATATTGAAATCGTCCACGTCCATCCTTTTATTAAATGATATTTAATAAAAAAATCAGAAGAAATTAAGAATAAAGTACGGTGGAACAAGAATGTCTTTTATTTTACCTTAGTTATTTCATTTAAATAAGTGGTGGAATTGTGGAAGAAGCAGTGGAACAAGCGGCTAATACGGTAATACCTTAGTTATTTCATTTTAAAAAAATTCAGACATGCGACAGCTTACCTTAGGACAGCGGTGGAACAAGAATCACAAGATGTCGGCGTTCGGCGGTCGAACAAGGTTACAAGAATAAAAACGATATTAATTTGATTAGGTTTAACTTTTAACTTTTAATGTTTTTAATTATGAATTTAAGATATAGATTTAATTTTACAATTTTAAATATAAATTTATCTATTTAATATATTGTATAAGGTTATTTATATAAATTATATAATATATATTTTCATAGGGTTTATATGCAATTTTCTCCAGGTATGGGGATTATCCGGGGCGGAGATTTCATTCCCCATCCCCGTACTCGGAAATGACCAGGGATTTCGGCCGGGGACGGGGATTTTTCTGCTTCGGGTAGGAAAATCATTCCCGTCCCCGTACCCGCCCGTCCGGGTACGGGCTGGATACCGGGTACGGGGACGGGGAATCTCACCCCTATATATGCCACTACAAGCACCCAATAGCATTCCATATTAGCCCTGAAGGGGGAGAGTGGCGCGTAATCTTTTGTGCTGCCTCCGTCAGATCCCCCAATCTAATATCTGGACTGGATTGGGTGGGAACTGGAATATTCATTATTTTCCAGAAAGCGAAATCCAGGTGTTTCGCCAACGGAATTAAGAGAGATCTGGAATAAGAACAGTTAAAGAAAAGATGACTTCTAGTTTCATCTTCCAGATTGCATAACAAGCAAACAAGAGGTACTTATACTTTCCAACTCTTTAGCTTCTTGAACGTGTTTAGGTGATCCCATTTCACCCTCCACAAGAGAATAGAAAATTTTGTCGGCATCTTCGACCAAATTCCCTCAGCTAATATATCTTTATGCTTTCTATCTCTAATATTTTTCACTATTCCCCCCAACTTACTTATCGGAGTACCAGATCTCCACATAATCGTACTATTGACCCTACAATCCAAACATTTATCCATTAGGCTTCTTTCTGAAACAAAAGCCTTCCAAAAATACGAATCCATAGTAGGTCTGATTTGTATATCATTAAGCGTCTTTCCTTTAATATACCTATCTTGGATCCATTTTACCAGAATAGAATCACTTCTATCCCAGTAATAGAATCACTCCTAACTATTATCCAGTTAACTAGTTGTATTCTCCCTCCACAGGAAAGACATTTCCCACTCCATCTTGCTAAGAGCGTCTCTATAGACTGGATTAGCTTCCAGCACTGTCCAAATGACTTTTTCTTTCCCGTGATTGGTAATCATAGATATGTTATAGGTAAACTTTTAACAGTATATCCTAAGATATTATGCAAAGATTGATCTTCTACACATACTTTTGAGAAGGTGGAGGAGCTCTTGCTCGCATTTACTTCTAATCCCGAGAACAATGAGAATTTCTCAAGCACCGCTTTAATTGTATTAAGCGATTTTGGATTTGCCTTTGAAAATATGAGGATATCATCCGCATATATGAAGTGAGATATAGAAGATTTCTTTTCTTTTTACTTTCTTCCATTTAGATATATATTTTGCTTGCTTTGGTTTGTCGTGTCTCCCTACTAGTCGTCTCCAAACATTACAAAAATTAGCTAGAGACGCTCTAAAGAGAGGGTCACTAACTTAGGGTTGAGGAAGACATAAACTAAAGAAAACATGGTAGGAATTGACCCAAGAAGTAGGGGTTTTCCCAGAGAAAGATGGCATAGACCACAATTTGAAAGATGGCATAGACCACAATTTGAAAGATGGCATAGACCGCAATTTGAAAGATGGCATAGACCACACCTAGATTTTTTTCACCCACCTCAATTCCTCTTTGTGTAGTATTGTGTTTGTGTTTGACTAAGCTATAAAAAGGTAATTCTCTCACTCTTGTTTGTCTCGATGGAAGATGCAGCTATGCTTTGGAGGCATTTTAGAAGGAATGAAGAGTTTGGAAAGAATTTGAGGCAAAGGCAACAAAGGACTTGTTCAGGGAGTCTTGGAAGTATCCTGAAAGCGGAGGTTATCTAAGGAGAGAGGTTAGGAAGAAGAATGATTTCAACCAAGGAATATTGGATAATTGGAAGTGGTCTACTCCTGATTCTGGGGTTCTAAAACGACTCCAGTTTGTACAACCTTCTAATAGGGAAGAGTTTACTTTTTCCACTATGCAAAAGCCCCAACTTTTTCTCCCTAAACCAAGGGAAGCACTTAGAGTATCACTCAGAGTAATGGGGGAGGTCCCGTCTATAAGGGCTATGATTTGTTTGCTGAGAAAAAATGGGAGGTTAATGGAGGCATTCAAATTGTAAGATTCTGTGATGTTACCTTTGATGTAAGGTTTAGGGAGGTGGCGGACTACTTGCGCTTTTTTGATCGCTCGTGGGATAGGTTATAAGATACTCCCTTTAAAATCAACAAGCTCTCTCTGGATTTTTTTTTTTTGAAGCAATTAAATTTCTTTAGAATAAGGCTAATGCCAAGTTTACAAAAATAGAGAATAGAAGAAAAAAATAGAATTAAAAAGAAATGAGCAAAAGCTCATTGACTCTCTCCCATTAGCTATGTAGTCTAGTTATACAGTAACTAGATACGCTGCATCAGGAGGTTGGCCGTTCATACTTCCATCATAGATGTCTCCAAAGGGTGACAACAACTCTTCTTGTAATACACTGAATCAAAGGAAAGACTGATGTCTTTAATGACCTCCTTAAGGACTACCTCAGGAGGCCTACTAATGTGTTGTCTATATCTTTTATTTCTTTCCGTCCATATATGCCACGACAAGCACCCAATAGCATTCCATATTAGCCCCCAAGGGGGAGAGCGGAGCGTAATCTTTTGTGCTGCCTCCGTCAGATCCCCCAATCTAATATCTGGACTGGATTGGGTGAGAATTGGAATATTCATTATTTTCCAGAAAGCGAGATCCAGGTGTTCCGCCAACGGAATTAAGAGAGATCTGGAATAAGAACAGTTAAAGAAAAGATGACTCCTAGTTTCATCTTCCAGATTGCATAACACACAAACAGGAGACACTTGTACTCTCCAACTCCTCAGCTTCTTGAACGTGTTTAGGTGATCCCATTTCACCCTCCACAAGAGAATAGAGAATTTTGTTGGCATCTTCGACCAAATTCCCTCAGCTAATATATCTTTATGCTTTCTATCTCTAATACTTTCCACTATTCCCCCCAACTTACTTATCGGAGTACCAGATTTCCACACAATCGTACTATTGGCCCTACAATCCAAACATTTATCCACTAGACTTCTTTCTGAAACAAAAGCTTTCCAAAAATGCGAATCCACAGTAGGCCTGATTTGTATATCATTAAACGTCTTTCCTTTAATATACCTATCTTGGATCCATTTTACCAGAATAGAATCACTCCTATCCCAGTACTTTGAAGCTCTTTTAATATTGGTTGTAGTGGTGATAATGGGAAGGTCTCTAACCCCTAGACCCCCTTCCGCCTTGGGAAGAACCATTTGGGCCCACGGGATCCCTTTCCTTCCGTCCCATATAAATCTATAAGCTAACCTTCTCACCTTCTTAGCCACAGAGTCAGGGAAGCTCTCTCTGGATGTTATTCATAAGGAATGCTATGAAACAATGTTTCAACTTTCAATGGGCAATCATTGGGAATCTTTTCCCAGGAATGTTTTCTAAGGATGCAGTAAATAAAATAACTAGTGTCCTAGGCATTCCTTTGTATGAGGAACTCATAGATACTGTATCACGCCCGCGATCTCTTAGAGTATGCTTTCAGAGTACTCCGAATTTCCGATTCCTTGGAGAAATCAGAGTAATAATCCGAGAAAGGGATGGGAAGGAAACATGCCACATACTTGGGGTGAAGTATAGATCAAGACCTCAGAAGTGTTTGAATTGGGACTTTTTGATCACTGGTCAGATAAGTGTTGTCCGGCATCCATGGGAGAAATCCCGCCTCCCACTATCTCAGGAGTGGAATGTACTATAATCATCCCGCAAGATGAATCTAATGACAGGGATGATGCTTGGTGCCAAGGTCGGAGCAAGTTGAGAAAGGCCATCAATTCATATCCGCTCTTTATATCTAACAGATGAGCGGAGTTGGATAATGATGACTTTGGCAGGCTACAAGAGGGAATAGGTGAAGGGGAGGTGGCCAATGTATCCCAGCAAAGTATTGTTGGTAAAGACAAGGGGGAATCTCATAAGGTTGCGCAACCCTTGTCCATTAAGGGAACCCCGCAAGTGAATCAGGGGGGGTGTCCAAATATACGGAAGGGGGCACATCTGTAGGCGAGGTTGATGTCTCCCAGGACACCAGTAAGGACAGCAAGAATGGTAAGTCAATACAGGAGCAACAGATAGAAAATGTAGTAGATGAAGTGGAGATTGTTGACTCCCTACAGAGTGTGACAAATAGAGAGGGAGAATGAACTCATTCTCTTGGTGGATCTATACAATCTCCGTCCAGTAAGGGTTCCCTGTAAGGGACCCGATCGATGGAAGGGGGAACTCATGACGAGGTTGATGCCTCCCGGGACATTAGTACAGGTATGGAGATTGATATTTCGAGACAGGGGCAGCAGGAAGAGGGTGATGTTGGAGAGAGAGTAGAGAGGGAGGGATCTCATTCTCCTTGTACATCTATTAAGCCTTCGGCCATTAAGGGTACCCCGCAAGAGGCCCGGTCAACGGAAGGGGGTGCATATGTCGGACTTGATCGGAGAGAAATAAAAAGCGAAAAAATCATTTTCTGGCTCTTGTACCATATAAGAGCACAATCAGCAGAAGATATATTGAATTGAGATGATTAATTACAATATCTGTGTTATACAGCATCGACTACACTATCAATTACTAACTAACTCTAACAACATATAATTATTTATTGCTTAACAGGTTGAGCCCTAACTTTCTTTGGATCCATGGACCGGATCTTCTTTTAGGCTAGTTTTTTTCAAATGGGTTTGAGGCTTTTTCCCAATAATCCAATAGTGGTATACAAGTGAAATCAATGCTATTTCAATATATCTGTATTAGTGGATTAACATGTGTGTGTGTGTGTGTGTGTATTTAAATTTTAATATTTTTGCAGTTGGTTATCATAATGGAGGTCTTTGCCTAAAGGACAGAAATCTCATAGAGAATCTTTTCCTTAATGGTGATATTCAAGTTTTGTGTACTACAAATACTCTTGCTCATGGAGTCAACTTACCAGCACATACAGTTGTGATTAAATCAACACAATATTTGTATGTTTAATTTTAACAGAATATTCAATATAACTTTTCTATTTGCTAATGTGCTGTAATTCAACATTCTGTTCACACTTAGTAACAAAGAGAAAGGTCTTTATGTGCAATATGAAAGATCGATGATACTTCAGGTATAAATTTTGGATACTACTCTTTTATTTAATTTTAAATAACAAATTTAGATGACTATCTAGTTTAGTTTACACCAAGATACTCATTAGCATCATATCAATTTATCCAGGGAAAAGTATTGATTTTTTTATCTCTTATAATATAATTTAAATTTGAAGTCACAACGAAATCAACATTGTTAAATTAGATTATCATCTAATAAATTCATGACTTCCCAAAAAATCGCTGACACTATTCCATTCCATGTTGGCGAGTCATATCTCATGTTAGATCCTGCTGTGGATACTGACAGGTTCAGTTAAGATAATCGAAGCTCCACTGAAACTCACACTGGATCTATCTTACATGGAAGGAGTTGGAAGCTTATTTGCTGGGTGTGGCTTTTCCCTGACCTTCATCTCCATTTTTTCATATTTTTTTCCTTGTTCCTATTCTTTTTTGCAAGTATATATGACTTGTCTTTCCTCCAACATCTCCTTCCTCTTGGATATTCTATATCAATGTAATCAGTACCGTCGGAAATTGCCAAAAGAAGTTGTCTGATTAGACTGATTTGCTGACTTGGTGCCAATAGGTCTTCCATATTTTTCCTGTTTTCCAGGAGGGAATTGGATTCTTTTGTATTTCCCTATTGTTTGTTTTCTGGCTTAAACAATTGGACATCAGAAAAGCCAGAAGTGTTACTGAGGAAGGCTATTTTTCTGTCTCATGGCTGTATTGAGCTGAACCATGATTTTTTACAATAACAGACTGAGGATTACCTACTACAAATGTGTTCTGCTCACTCTCCACAGGAGGAGGAGCGGTCTCAGATACATATGTTCTAGTTGATAGAATAATTAATCAATTATCCACTTCCAGATTCAGATCTAGAAATACTCTCCCTCACGAGTTAAAGGTGGCACTCACACTCACTTCACAGTAATTATGTTCCAATTTGAATATCTGAACAATCAAAATAAGAAGACAATTAAGATCAGTGAATAAGAACACGCGAGATTTTATAGTGGTTCCATCCAAGAATGGTGTACTTCCACTTGATGATTTCTATTGATGGTAGCTATTCTGTTACACTCATAGAAATTAAGATTAGGTTTTCAGCACTATAATAATAGTATATATAGTGTAATATTAACTTGAGCCTATTACAAGTTAATGACTCATAATTCGCCCAATACGGATACCAATTAAATAGTCTCCAATACCACTTGTAACTCCCATTAATTGCATAAACCTTAACACTAGTGAGTTATTAAAGACTAAACATATGTACTATGTGCATCCCTTTTTTGGAATACTTTCCATTTATCACATTCTATTGAATTCTAGTGTTATCTTGTCAAGTAACAAGGGAGTGGCACTCCCTATGCCCCATAAAGAATTCTTTAAATTTCTCTGAATTGAAAACTACTCTGCAGTTTAGCCTTATCCTCTCCCAGAATGCCTCTCATCTCTTCTCCTCGTCATCAAATATTCGACAACACCTCTCCCTCCAAACATGACATGTAGCCATCTCCAAAACCAAATAATACAGCCCCCAAAAGTTTATTTTATTTATGAAATTAGCCTCCAATTGTATGACAGTTTATTGTGACCATTCCATTTAATCCAATCTCTCATCCAATACATCATATCTTCCATATTTTTGTTGAGCATGAGCACTTAAAGAATAATTGGTCTGAACTTTCATTTTATTTTATTTTTGTATAAAACACAGCTCAAATTGCCTTCGGAGCCATCTACTTTTTTTTTGAAACAATTAAATTTCATTAAAAAAAAAGGCTAATGCCCAGTTTACAAAAAACAGAGTATAGAAATAGAAACAGAAGTAAAAAGAAAAGAAAAGAGCAAGAAGCTCATTGAATCTCTCCCATTAGCTATGTAGTTTAGTTATATAGTAACTGGATACGCTGCCTCAGGAGGTTGGTCTCCCATACTTCTATCATAGATGTCTCCAAAAGGTGACAACAACTCTTCTTGTAATACACTGACTCAAAGGAGAGACTGATGTCTTTAATGACCTCCTTAAGGACTATCTCAGGAGGCCTACTAATGTGCTGTCTATATCTTTTGTTTCTTTCCATCCATATATGCCACGACAAGCGCCCAATAGTATTCCATAGTAGCCCCCAAGGGGGAGAGTGGTGTGTAATTTTTTGTGCTGCCTCCGTCAAATCCCCCAATCTAATATCTGGACTGGATTGGGTGGGAACTGGAATATTCATTATTTTCCAGAAGGCAAGATTCAGGTGCTCCGCCAACGGAATTAAGAGAGATCTGGAATAAAAACAGTTAAAGAAAAGATGGCTCCTAATTTCATCTTTCAGATTGCATAACAAGAAAACAGGAGGTACTTGTACTCTCCAACTTCTCAGCTTCTAGAACATATTTAGGTGTTTAGGTGTTCAGGAGGTACTTGAATGGAGCCATCTATTTCTATAGTTCTTAATGAGCAGCTTCCTCCATCTCACCCTCCAAAAACCACTAAGAATTTTTGCATTCGATTTGCCTAAATTCCCATTTTTAGCTTGTCTGTCTGGTAGATATTTTCACTTGTAAAAGTCTATAAAGAAAATATTAGTGATATAATAATGGACTATTATGTAATTAGTTAATTACTTTTTAACTTCTTTGTAATTAGCTAGGATATAATTCTAGAATGTTCCTATGGATTAGATCTAATAGAATTCACTATGAATTCTGTTAGATCTAAATCACCCAAGTGTATATAAACTAATCTAATACATTTTGGGAGGGATCAAACACTTGTTCTCCCCCATTTCCCAATTGCACTCAAAACATAACACGCATATGGTATTTATCTCCTAGCCCGGCCACAACTAAAAGAACAAGATCTCCATCATCTATTTTTTTCCAGCAATCGACAGACCTTCCACAAGGTTATTAATTTCAGCAATATATATTCAGCAAAATTCTTACCTCCCTTCTTGAGATTTTGCAACTTTTGATTGAGTGCAAATCTGTGAACGTGAGGAAGATGCGAATTCCTCTTGAAGAGTCTTCCAACAATCAGATGAGGTTTCACAATTTGAAACCTCTGTCACCACCGACTCCGTGAGAGAAGAAAGTATCCAACCCAAAATTAATTGATCCTTCTGGACAGCCACCGGCGTGCTCAATTCTACTTCTCCGAGAAGATAAGGAATGAGACCATTACCTCTCAAAGCTCCAAGGAACTGCGTCCTCCAGACAAAATAATTGCCACGATCCAATGCAATAGTCTTGGGAGACTTGATGATCACAACTCTCGTCGGAATCTGCAAATCCTCCCGAGCGGCATTTACCACATCTCTGCCAGAATCTGCCATGATCGCGCAGCGGAATCCGATCAGCAATAGCCGACAAGATGGATCAGCAACAAACCTCCCCAATCTGAAACAACACTTGAATTTAAATCCTTCCATCGACTGATACCATATGTGTGTTATGTTCTGAGTGCAATTGGGAAATGGGGGAGAACAAGTGTTTGATTCCTCCCAAAATGTATTAGATTAGTTGATGTAGGATAAATCTCTGGAATCCGATGAAGGAAGTAAAGAAGGTTGAAAGAGTTTCTTCCAACGAAGGAGATGATAGAAACTTGGAATCCACCAAGGTTTCTAGATCTAGGAAAGAATAAGAAACAGTGCAAGAAAATGGTAAGAACAAGAGAAAAAGGAAGGTCAAAGGATTTACCTTGATTAGCACAAAATTCTGAAGTGCTGGATTTCACATTGTTTGCTATTCACGACATTTTGAGGTAATCAATTTTGAACATTGCAAACAATTTTGTGCTAATCAAGGTAAATCCTTTGACCTTCCTTTTTCTCTCGTTTTTACCATTTTCTTGCACTGTTTCTTATTCTTTCCTAGATCTAGATCTAGAAACCATGGTGGATTCCAAGTTTCTATCATCTCCCTCGTTGGAAGAAGCTCTTTCAACCTTCTTTACTCCCTTCATCGGATTCCAGAGATTTATCCTACATCAACTAATACATTTTGGGAGGGATCGAACACTTGTTCTCCCCCATTTCCCAATTGCACTCAGAACATAACACGCATAGAGAATAGTGTTATGAGAATTATCTTTTTTCTCGAGCACAACTGGTCTTCTGCTCATATTCTTCTCCCCTAGACCATATCCTACTATACCTTATGATGGCCAGTTTGAAAGTGACTTGGTTATCACTCTAAGTTCTTTAGTCGAGTCTAGTTTAGGGATTGAATCCCTAGCAGATGTCTTACCCTGAACCTATCAAACAGGGCTTTGGCGATACTGTCAAGCGGGTACTCAATTGGTATTAGGTTAGCCATGCATCCTTTGCATCGGAACTTGATTCTATAGTTATATTTCTACAATATCTTAAAATATTTCTTATTGTGTTGTATGTCCTGTCTCTATGGTTCTATAATTATATAGACATATAGTTTATATATATGAGTAGTCTTCCTAAATGATCAACATACACAAAAAGAATTTTGTTTCATGTACATCACATTTTGAAATTACAGATGTGTGGAAGGGCTGGTCGTCCACCATTTGATGTTACTGGTACAGTTATCATAATGACCAGAAAAGAAACGGTAAGTTATTAATATTTACAAAAAAAACTGTAAGTTTTTTATCTCAAAATCTTCAAGTTATTATCAACTTGGAACTTTTTAACACCATGAAGATATAATATTTTCCTTATTTTTGATCATTGATTGGACTATCTCAGAATTTTGCTTTCCCCACAGGTTCATCTCTACGAGAATCTTTTGAGTGGATGTGAAATAGTGGAATCTCAGTAATCTTTTATCTTTAATTTTGTATAATTTAATCATCTAGTTTTATAAATATTTTTTGCACAAATGATTTTTTTCATAACTTAATCAGGTTGCTTTCAAACCTGATAGAGCACTTAAATGCTGAGATTGTCCAGCTGACTGTTTCTGATGTCAGCGTGGCTATTCAATGGTTGAAATGTTCTTATTTATATGTACGGATAAAAAAGGTATTGTGGCTATTCGTAGTTTTTATTGCAAATCACCTTATAAAGCCCCAAGTATGGGCTGCCTCTTATCTAGAGATTGATCATAATGCATCATCAGAATACTTTGTGGACACACCAGATTGGGTGAAATCACGTTAAAAATCTTCTCACTTTTACCTTTTTTTCTCGTTTGCTCAGAATAGTTTCACGACTGTTCTTATTCCTAATAATTGGTATCAAATTAAGGTTACATTTGATTGTAGAAAAGTTCAATGGAGATGATTTTGTTTTCTGAAAGTTATTGGATCTATCTATGGTTCAAGAAACCTCAGTGATTGATCATATGAATCAAGGTTTAAGTAGTGTGTGCTATAGAAACGTCATAACGCCAAGCCGTCAACTGTTGGCATTATTTGGCAGTTGGTACGCTATGTTAACAGGCTTGCTAGTTGGATCCACTCAACAACCCGGTTTAGACCCTTAGGTTTTTATAACCGAGGGCCTGAAATTGCGGGATCTCTTCCAGATCTCGCGATTTCTCCCAAAATAACGCTAACCTGTGCCACCTCTTCCCTCTAGAAAGACCGTTCACCACTCAAGCTCCTATTTTTGATGAAGTCTGTCAAAGATTTCGATGAACATATCAATGAAGTAAAAGAAGGATGCAGCTTCAAATGCTTGAGGAAGTGGAAAAAGATTAGATTTTTCATCTATGAGAAATTAAGACTATGGCTGAACTTTTGAAGTTCAACATTGTGTTTTTACAATTTGAAGTTTTAACTTTCTATTTTGACTATTTTCATACATAACATTTCTATTCTATGTTTGTTATTTTAATACATTAAGTATTTTATACAATATTTACATAATATAGGTATTTATTGGGTATGAGAAAATATAGTAAAAATATGCACGGTGCAAATGTGCAATAGTGGTGCTATAGCACCTTATAGCCCAGTAGTGGTATAGCATGGGTAGATGGCGCTCTACACGCTATGGGGTTATTCAAACCTTGGTATGAATACTTTCATTTTTTTTTGCCAACAGTAAATTTTTCATTTTTCATATAATAGAGAAACTGATACAAGTAGTTTATCTCTATATAGTTATACTTTTGTACGATTATTATACATATTATGCGTTTTACTACTATTTTCCATAGTGATACTGAGGTTGTTCTGCCAAGGGATAAGTGATAAAGCCTCCCTATAACTCAGCTTAGCTTTAAATTTACCAAGATTGAACATTACTCTGGTATCACTTTAGATCTTGTCCCTGATAATCGGCCAATGATTCTTCTTCCCAACATGTATCCCGTTACATCTTTCTTTCCACATATGTCATGCTGCAATCTGGAACATTAGTCAATGCATTGCCCAACATGCATTATGTGTTGTAAACACAGATTCAATGAGTCGAAATATTCCTAAGAAATTGTGAATATTTGTTGGGATCATGTTTCACATTCTCTCAACACAATCGCTCCATATGTGTTTCAAATACGAACACCCAAAAAAGAAGTGCTCCTGATCTTCGTCTGTGTTGTTACAAAGCATGCACATTTTGTCAATACTAGAATCTCTTTCATTTATATGGACTTTAGTTGGTAGCTTGTTCTACCTAATTCACCATCCACACAAGTTGAGCCCATAAACCATTTGTGTATCTATCAGGAAGACTTTTGTCTCTGATTTTTTTCCAAGCTGAAGCAAAAGATGGTTGGGGATCCCTCCACTGCCAGACTGAGATATGATCGAGCTTACTCAACCGATAGATGGATACTTTGCAATCCACAAGTCCCCATCAAGTTGTCATTTGTAAACAAAAAGTTTGAAAATGAGATCCAAACATTAATCTTATTTCATCACTTCCAAAGAGCTGGGATGGAATTGTTACCATCGTGAAAAGCTCTATGGCTAAGGAAGCTAATAAGGTTAATGATGTAAGGGATTTGATTATCAGTGAGTGGATCAGGAACCCCAATGCATCAATAATTTTTTTTGCCGATTCGATGGCAGATCTCAGTACGGGGGGGAGGGATCGGGTAGTAGATCAAATTCCAGAGGATCGAGCTAAGTGAAGAAGATAGTTACCTCCTTGAACTGTATAGAAATATTAGATGGAATGAAAGAGTACCACATGCTCAACACTCACAGGCTCTTAGATTTTCTGTTAGATTCCCTTCTGGTGGCAGGATCAGACTGGGTATACAGGAAGTTGTAGATTAAAGGGGAAGTATATCATTCTTCACAATGGATAGAAGATATTGTACATATTATTTGTAATCTGTTCTTTGATTATTAATATATAAAAAATTACCCCTCTCAGAAAATAAGATTTTTATTAAGCATCTTTTCTTGCCATTATTAGAATCCTGAAAATTATGGTATGAAGCAAAATATTCTCTGTGAGTACTTGGAAAATCAAATGCGAGGTATCTATTTTTACTATAAGCTATATTGTTAGATTTATTACAAGAAATATTTTTCACCTGAGTAATTATTATTGAACATCAGACATTTGTATTCAAAACATCAATGAATTATCAAGACATGGGATGATCTCAAAAGATGCAGATGGTTTCCTTTTGAATCCTCTTGGTATGTTTTTTACAATATATTTGTAGTGGGTAAGGCACTCAGACTATGGGGACATTACATGCAAAATTGCATTTTATTTGTTAATAACTTTATTAAGGTGTCAGCATGTGCATTGACTACATTCATTATTTTTATTTTTTAACTAAAACCAATAAAGTTTCAATTCGTGTATTCTTATGAAAATTATGAAGGATGTTATACGTCTCATACATTATAATAGTTAAATCATGGCAAAGTTTCATTTTTTGCTACTTACCCTATTGTATGTACAACTTCCTATCATTGCTTCATTTCTCTCTCCTTTGTAGTTCCCGGAAAATTGATGGCCAAGTACTACCTAAAATTTAACACGATGAAAGGAGTTGTACATGCCTCTGAAAATTCCTGTGTAGAAGAACTACTTCATATAGTCTGCCGATCTGAGGAGATTGCTTGTATGTGTATGCCCATGCAAACTTGATTACTGGTATATTTTATTTTTAAGTATACAGATAACTGATGTAATATGTGAATGAAATAAGGGATACAACTAAGACGTAATGAGAAGAAAATTTTAAACGATATAAACTTCGATAAAGAGGGTCGGTTGCTATATCATGTTATGGGTGAAAATGGGAAAAAGAAAAGGCGTATTCAGACAAAAGAAGAAAAGATATTTATTTTGATAAATGATTGCTTGACCGGTGATCCCTTGATACATGATTTATCCCTCATCCAGGTTAGTTTTTTCTAGTTCTAATTCTCTCTGATACTTATATTATATTTTTAGTCTTTCTGATATATGATATTATATCATTGAACAGGATGTGCAGTCCATATGTTCTAATGGGTGTAGAATTGCTAAATGCATGAAAGAATGTTTTATTTACAGAAAAAGTTATAAAGGTGCATTGAATTCTACCCTTCTTGCGAAATGCTTGTATCAAAGACTCTGGGACAGTAGCCCATACCTTCTGAAACAACTATCCGGCATTGGAATGGTGACAGCAAAGGTTCATTTCATAAAAAAACAGAATTTTCTGTTCCTTTACAGGATAATATCTTAATGAATCAATTCTCTACATTTCAAAGGGTACTTGGTGAAAAATCATGCTTATTAAATTAATTTTGCAGGCATTGCAGACTGCTGGAATTAACTCATTTGAGACGATGGCAGAGGCCGATCCCAGGAAAATTGAAATAGTCACTGGTAGAAAATACCCTTTTGGTAACACTATCAAAGAATCCTTGTCGTCCCTCCCACCAAAGATTAAAATAGACATTCAGGAGGTTGATTGCAAAATGAAAGGGAAAACAAAAATGTGCATCTTGTTGACACGTGAGCAAGATATGTCTTTATTAATTAAACGACATTACGGTGATATGGTACTTTTTTTGCAAATGGCATACGTAATTGATTTTTTTTTCCAGATATAAATTTTTATAATAATGAAAAATTAAAAGACAGTATGTGCACATTCTACCCCTTTTTTTGCAAATATTAAAAGTTTTCATTAAAGATAATGAAGGGTAATGCCCTGAAATACAAATGAATAGGAAAATAAAATTTGATGGGTTTGATATTGTGATTTCCACTATATCGACCTTCTCCTATATAGCTAGCTATCCTTACTAGCGCTCTAACTAAGAATTGGGCATAGTAGTCCTTTCCAATTGTGAACCACATTCTTTCTTAAAGATATCAGCTCTGAAAGATATTCTGGAGTCCTTTAATATATCTGTTAGGATGACTTCTGGAGGTCTGAGAGTATGTTGGTGAAGCCTCTTGTTTCTTTCAGACCAAATGTGCCACGTGAGGCAACCAATAGCATTCCAATGCAGGCCTCATGGAGGAGCCTGATGTGTCAGTTTTTGACATGACTATTACATATCCAATTCTAATATTTGGGTGTGTGAGGGTTGGGATGGAGGAGTTTGATATTTTTCAGAGGGCCTAGTTGAGGTGTTCAAAGAGTTGTAAAAGAATTTTCCTAGTATAGGGGCAATTAAAAAATAGGTGGTTGGTTGATAGTCTCGATTTTCTGACCACAGAGAACTAGAGAAGGCAGGTTGGTTGTATGAGGACACCCCATGCGTTGAGCATCTGTAGTGTTTTGATTTGTTTATTCTTGATCCTCCACAACATTACTGAGAATTTTGTCGACATATGGTCAGAGGATCCTTTGGGGCCTTTGATGTATACACGATAAAATTAACAGATCGAGTATCCAATTGACTACGGATTCCTTTATTGATAGCAACTAATAATGTAAAACACGGAAATAGGGAATGAGGGTAACGAAGAACAGGGCCATGGCCATCGATAAGACTGTAAATGGGCCGGCTGAGTTGGACCCAGACCTAGACCCATGAAGTTGGCCCGGGTCTGGGTCCAATAAGAAAATGTCCGGACCCGGCCCAGATCCATAAAAAAATCCGGGTCTGGACCGGGTCCAAATTTTTTTTTTTTTTGCCTAAAAAACAAAAAATGATTAAATATACAAAAATAGTTAATAAATTTTAGTAAAATCAATAAACATAAAAAATAGCATGTTAGGTCAATAATATTTAAATTCAACTTGAAAGTTTAAGTTCATTTAGAGGTGCTTCATTTTGATTTGGAGGTGCTTCATTTTGATTTGGAGGGAGATCATCGTTGGGGAGAATACTTCCTAGCATTTTGGAGATGTTGAAAGGGTGAAATCGTGAAACCCTAATAATTCCTATAAAACCCTAATATTGGTGAAAGTGTGAGTAAGTAAATAATATTATCACACTGGAAATCGCTTTGTTCGGCCATGGATCGTTCACACTGGAGAAGACGCGACAGTTGCGTCTCTGATACCAGATGATGTATACGCGATAAAATTAACAGATCGAGTATCCAATTGACTACGGATTCCTTTATTGATAGCAACTAATAATGTAAAACACGGAAATAGGGAATGAGGGTAACGAAGAAGAACAGGGCCGTCGAGGATAGGGAGATAATCAAGGACGGTGGAATCCGTTTCCGATGCCGGCAATGGAACCTGGGGACATGGCATAACAGAATTAGTTGGGATAGTGGAGAAAGGAAAACAAAAGGACAGTAGAGTAGTCGGAAATAAGGAAGATACCTGGGTAGTGGTTCAACAAAATCAGCCTTCTCATGGAGGGAGTGATCCTTCTTTATAGGACGCAGGCGTCTAGTCGGTTGCTGCACCAGTCATGGTGGGCTGGACTACTCCCATGGGTTGTGTTGCATCAGCCTTGGTTCTTAAGGTTTCAATGATGGTTCCTAAGTTTTGTTTTCCATTGCCAATTTTCCAAATTAAAAAGTTTCTAGCCCTGCATTCCAAGCATTAGTTGATTTTCTCTTTAGAGTCTAAAATTTCTTTCCATTAGGCCGAGTCATTGGATTGTTTAGGGATAATGTTGTTGAGAGGCCTGCCTTTGGTGTATCTTCTCTGCATCCATTGTGCAAAGATAGATTGTTTACGCCATATTGTAGCTGCTTTTTTAATAGGGGCAGCAGAGGCTATCATTTGGAGGTTCTAACCCCTAATCCTCCCTCCTCCTTAATGACCATGGTATCCCTCTCCTTCTATCCCAAATGAACCGGTAGGCCAGCCTTTGAACTTTTTTGTGGATAGAGGAAGGTAGGCCAATGCCTTAGGCCCAGTTGGTGTATTTTCCAGCTAGTATCCAGTTTACTAGTTGGATTCTACCTCCATAGGATAGACATTTACCACTCCATTTAGCTAGCAAGCCTTCTATATGTTGTGTTAGCTTCCAACATTGGTTGTGTGATTTCTTCTTCCCTGCTATGAAATATGTATTCTCTCTCGTAATCAATTTTTGCACTGTGAGAGGGTTCTATCTAGATAATTTAATTAACTCTAGCAAATGTTTAAAAACCAGTGGTTAACCGGTTAGCTGAAAAAAAGTGCTAACCTTTCACTAGTTAATCGGGTATTTGGGCTGGATCTGGCCGAAATGTCCGGTTTGATTTACATGATGAAAGAGCACTTTGGTCCCTTTTCATTAGTTACAAGGATTAAAAAAAGCTGTCACTCTTTTATTTATTCCTCCCTTATTTCTTCACTCTTCTCGACCTATCTCCGCCGAGCACAAAAACTCCAACAAGCTTCTCTGGTATTCTGGCGAACTTAAGGAAGCTTTCTACCATATTTATCTTTTTTCTACCAGATTTTTTTTTTTTTTTTTTTTTTTGAAGCAATTAAATTTCATTAGAATAAGGCTAATGCCATATTTCATTTTTTTTGTTTAACTTCTATATAAGTATGTAAAAAGGTATAATTTCTATATCTCACCTCATGTATGCGGATGATATCCTCATATTTTCAAAGGCAAATCCGAAACCGCTTAATACAATTAAAACGGTGCTTGAAAATTTATCATTGTTCTCGAGATTGGAAGTAAATGCAAGCAAGAGCTCCTCCACCTTCTCAAAAGTATGTGCAGAAAATTAATCTTTGCATAATATCTTAGGATATATTGTTAAAAGTTTACCTATAACATATCTAGGATTACCAATCACGGGGAAGAAAAAGTCATTTGGACAGTGCTGGAAGCTAATACAGTCTATAGAGGCGCTCTTAGCAAGATGGAGTGGGAAATGTCTTTCCTATGAAGGGGAATACAATTAGTTAACTGGATAATAGCTGGAAAGTATACTTATTGGGCGCAAGGTATGGCTATCCCTGACTCTGTGACTAAGAAGGTGAGAAGGTTAGCTTATAGATTTATATGGTACGGAAGGAAAAGGATCCCGTGGGTCCAAATGGTCCTTCCCAAGGCGGAAGGGGGTCTAGGGGTTAGAGACCTTTCCATTATCACCACTGCAACCAATATTAAAAGAGCTTCAAAGTACTGGGATAGGAGTGATTCTATTCTGGTAAAATGAATCCAAGATAGGTATATTAAAGGAAAGGCGTTTAATGATATACAAATCAGGCCTACTGTGGATTCGCATATTTGGAAAGCTTTTGTTTCAGAAAGAAGCCTAGTGGATAAATGTTTGGATTGTAGGGCCAATAGTACGATTGTGTAGAGATCTGGTACTCCGATAAATAAATTGGGGGGGATAGTGGAAAGTATTAGAGATAGAAAGCATAAAGATATGTTAGCTGAGGGAATTTGGTTGAAAATGCCGACAAAATTCTCTATTCTCTTGTGGAGGATGAAATGGGATCACCTAAACACGTTTAAAAAGCTGAGGAGTTGGAGAGTACAAGTGTCTTCTGTTTGTTTGTTATGCAATCTGAAAGATGAAACTAGGAATCATCTTTTCTTTAATTGTTCTTATTCCAGATCTCTATTAATTCCGTTGGCGGAACACCTGGATTTCGCTTTCTGGAAAATAATGAATATTCCAGTCTCCACTCAATCCAGTCCAGATATTAGATTGGGGGATCTGACGGAGGCAACACAAAAGATTACGCGTCACTCTCCCCCTTGGGGGTTAATATGGAATGCTATTGGATGCTTGTCGTGGCATATATGGACGGAGAGAAATAAAAGGTATAGATAGCACACTAGTAAGCCTCCTGAGGTATTTCTTAAGGAGGTCATTAAAGACATTAGTCTCTCCTTTGATTCGGTGTATTACAAGAAGAGTTATTGTCGCCCTTTGGAGACATCTATGATGGAAGTATGGGAGACCAACCTCCTGGTATCTAGTTACTGTATAACTAGACTACATAGCTAATGAGAGGGAGTCAATGAGCTTTTTCCTCATTTCTTTTACTTCTATTTTTATTTTTATTCTCTATTTTTGTAAACTTGGCATTAGCTTTATTCTAATGAAATTTAATTGCTTCAAAAAAAAAAAAGTTTTTTGCTCATTTCTTTTTACTTTTATTTTTATTTCTATACTCTATTTTTGTAAACTTGGCATTGGCCTTATTCTAATGAAATTTAATTGCTTCAAAAAAAAAGGTATAATTTCACAAAATTACAAAAATGCCACAACCAGTTAACTGGCTGCTCCAGAATAGTTATCCACTATCCAGTTAGCCAGTTTTAAACCTTGACTCTAACCATTATTTCCCCAGGGGGATAATAGTTTTGTATTTTTCTGGATTAAATACTATCAATAAGTCCTTCAATGCAAAGTCAAATATCAATAATGGTCCTCTAGGTGTGCATATAGTTCAGATGTGGATTATGAAAAAGAGATCGTTTAATAGTTTTTCCTATTTTTTTCTGCATGTGAATACACAATGTAACCCCATTTTTCTCATTTTATTATAAAAGTTAGCCTTAGCAAAAAAATCCCTTCAACTACTGTCTTTTATTTCATTTTCATAGGTGGTAGCTTCTGAAGAAGAAAATTTGATACTTTTCCATGAGAAGTTAAGGTGCCATTGACATGTCTAAACATTTTATCAATTCACTAAATCGACTTTCATTACTTTTTTTTCCGTGTCTTAATTCCTTTTTCTTTTCCAAAATTTATTTTTACAGGGCAGAAGAGTTTTCCAGGTATGCATTAATATACATCTATATGTATTTCAATGCTTTTTCATATTTGGTTACTTTTAATCATAAATGTAAAGTCTTCCCTCGAAAATATGAATGTGTATCCTTATTACTAAAAAACTGATATTTTTTGCTCTGCAAAAAATGAAATAAATGGTGATTCTCTTATTGTCTTCTAGGTGACTTTTCCAGTTAGTTTTATCACCGTAGCTGCAGTTTTTTATTCGAGCTTGGTCTTTATCTAGGACATATGTAGTGATGGAAGATGCTAAAAGATTCCAGACATTTATGGTAAAGAAGAAGAAAGCTTAGATTAGATGTGGAGTTGCAAAAATAGTAGTCTCCCAATCTGCATGTGAGGGGAAGACTCTTATGAGACAATTTCTTAGGGGATTCAATAAGAAAAGGGTACCAGAAAAGCATGCATGAAATATAACATGGCCAAAGCCTTCAATACTGTGGACTGGAATTTACAATGGTAGAAATGAGATTTTTAGAAAAGTTTATTAACCCAGGTGCAAGAGTGTATTTCCACATTATCCTCCTCTATCTTGGTGAATGGCCCCCCAACAAAGTGGCTAGGAAACGAGGCAAGGAGATACTCTTTTATCAGTCTTATGCATCCTTGTGATGGAACACCTTAGTTTTTTGTTGCAAGAGAAGGTAAAAGAAAGTTGCTTTAGAACATATATGCTACTCAAAAGCGGCAATCTGATGAGAACTAATCCACAAAATAGGGGAGTGAGTCAGTTACTCTGTTAGGATACTCCTAAGCTTCCATAAATGTATAAATATATGAAAATCTCTTACCAAAAAAGTGTGTCATCATACGAGCCTTGCACTGGCTAACTATGGAAGTCGCTCTTTGATGTGTGGAGGGAAAAGTGTAAAAGAAGACATGAGGGAAACCCCACTGTTGGCTTTGTAGTTTGTGATCAAATATGGAAATTGATTGTATTTGACATTAGCAAATACAAGGAGAAGCCTAACCCCAAAATATCTTTATCCCCTTGGTGCAATAGTAGCTAATTACGCAATATGGTTGTGTGGAAAGTGTCACAATATTCATATTTATATTTTATGCTTATTTCCATTGTATTTTCAGGGCAATGTCCTTCATTTTTCATTAAATGAAAATATTTAACAGCTTCAAAAAAAAATAGTGGCTAATTATTAATTAATCTCAAATGTAATAGACCTAGTAATCAATAGTGTAGATGCAGTCAATCCTTTCAGATTGGATGGGGCTTCCCATATACCACATAGTGTGCTGGTATTTTTAATTTTCATTTATATGTGATAATGTCTGGTTCGTAGCGATTCGGATCACTTCAGGAGTTCAGGTACCCTCGGGAGTGACTGTGAGTCATTTTGTCTTTCATACAAAATGGGATTTTGCATCTCCGGACGCATGCTCTATTTCTGTCTTCGGACACACGCTCTATTCTTGGCTCTTTAGCTCGATTAGTTAACCTATCTTTCACTTTGGTAGTCCTCTATTTGTAGAAATCTTAAGGATGGTGACGTGAACTTGGATTGGGAATAACCAGGCCGGTCCGAAAATGAATTAAGAAGAGAATTAAGGTTAACCTAATTAATGAATGTGGATCCTATTATAAAACGGATCCTAATCAGGTTGCTCAATCCCAATATATAGTTAGGCTCGAGTATGGTCGACTCCTCGATATGTTCTTTAGGGTTTTTTCTCTGACCTAGAGATTTTGATTAATCTATTCGGGCTAACCTAGTCGGGTCGCCACCAAACCGACTTCATCGATTTTCTCAAATTAATTGAGTTCGGTCATACTGAGTGGGTACTCATCAATATGAAACTAATAAAATTCTTACATTATTTAGGTAACTTGAAAGGAAAATTCTAAGATAGAGAACCATTTAGTAAGACTGAATAAAATGGCCATGTCACACATTCCTCGATCTATTTTACAATTGTTTCGCAAAATACAATTCCTTTCAATGTCTCTACCAACCCACGACAATCCAGCATGTCAAAGTTTTTTTAGATGACATCTTTGAGGCATACTCTCTTGGTGCCTGATTTTCTTTTAAAGCCTCTGAGATATTCAGAGGCCATTAGGAAATTATCCCCGTAGGTGGCCTCTTCTTGTTTCTATTAGGCCATAGAGGCCTTGTCAATTCCTCTTGTAATTTTACCCTTTGCAGCAAAGAATAAAAAAATATGAATGTGTTTCGTCTTTAAAACTTCACATCATAAATGACTAGACCATTTTTTAATAAGTTCTTTAGATAATATTAAAAAAAATTAAATGAAACCTTTGTGTTATGTAGTAAATCCCAAGTCCAATTGCAATTATGACTTGAACAGTCAAGAAACCTAATAAGTTTCATGCTTAATTTCTTTTTTTGTATCTTCTTATCTGACTTCTATTATTTATCTATAACTCAGTCCATACAAGGTAACTATTATGGTATCATGCCCTCAACTAGGAAAATTGACCGTTAAGGCAGATTTCATTTTTGAAGAATATGGTAAACCACAAATACTCTTTTTTTTCTAATAACATTATTATTTTATTACGTAATCTTATTTTCTTGATTTTTTTATCTTTAACTTTTTTCTTCATTATTCGATCTGTAAATTTTCTGGACATTCTGAAGTTGGTCTTGATGTACATGAAAAACACGTGATCACAAGAAATGTCAATTCAATTACTAGGGAATATCATAGAAACAAAGTTCAATCTCCTGTGCATTCTTTGGCAAATGAGGTATATGTGATAGAAGATGATACATCTTCTGATTCAAACGTTCAGACTGAGGGGCAACATGTTATGGTACCTTCCAAAAGAGCTATATCATCAACAATGTGAGTGGCATTCCAAGTATCTATATTCTTGTTGCTATTTTGTAATATTAAACCTATTTATTAGTGTTTTTTTCTTGTCTCTATCCTTTACTTTTGAAGAGCTCCATCCATTGACAGACCAAGTTTTGACCTTCTACAAGATGAAGAGGAAGGTAGGTATATCATTATGTAATGGTTCTTTTGTTCTAAAATGTATATCAGGTAATCTCTAGTTCTTATTCTGGAATTTTAATATTTAATTTACATGCAAAGACATGGTCTTCGATGCTCCAGAAGAATGCAAAATTCTTACTGAAAAAACGATATTCAACCATATTCGCAAGAAGTCCAAAAATCTTCCAGTACTTGTGCCATCAAAGGCTATGGACTTATCATATGAGCCCTTAATACTAAGAACGATATGCACCTCCTCTCGAGTTGATGCAAGTAGTTCTCGGCAAAAAATGAATTTGATGGATTCATTGCCAACAACTCAAACATCTCCAGGATTTCACAGTAAAGAAGAATGTTCTGCCAAATCCATTGTTCCAGTTAATCCACCAAATCAGGAGAGGAAAGATAAATGCACCTCATCTGAAAATTCAAACAACATTCCGCAGTTGAAGTGTAATAATTGGCAGTACACATACGATAATTCAGATATAACAGAAGATGAAAAGATCGCTTTGAACGTATTTCCGATGGAAGAAAAACATGAAGTAATGAGTGGGAAAGCTAAATCTGCATCATCATTGACTGTAGAGAGAAAATCTAGATTGTATTGTTCTGAAAGTGCAAGCAATGATATGCAGCTGGAATCGACTCTGAATCTATTGACATCAAAAGTGGATGATGGTTGCCATTTTGCAAAAGGTAGAGGAGGGTTATTCGAAAAAACAGAGAAGCATGAAGTCACATTCATGGGATTTAAGAGCGTGTTCTCATTTCTTTGATTATTTTTCTTGAATATATATTTGAGTTTTCATTCTGTATTTTTTTGCATTCATGTGGACTGTGGTGTGTTTTTTCAGAAATAGAGGAAAGTTCCAGTCTTACCTGGAAAGAGAAGAAGATGCAAAAAAGATTAACCATTTGATCTTGGCATTTTTAATCTCATACGTCCAATTTTTTTAATGTTCATAGTTCCACGGATCTCGAGATGAATCTTTTTCTTCCCTACTTTCTCTGTCAGAATTGGCAGAGATTCCATAATGGGAGGACCTATTTATAGGATTACTTGAAGGCAGCATTGATCGTCGAAATAGTTTTATATCTTTTTCATACCAACGTGTTATTAAATATACGATTCTACTCCCCATTGCATTACCACGCATATTTTCCTTCCAAATCTACCTCTGTAAATATTGACATATTCTTTTCGTCCTACTCATAGCATGACCTTGTTAAATAGAATATTAGTTAGGGTTGGTTAGGATAAGTGGTTAGCAAGAGTCCTATATAGAGAGAGTTGTAGTTGACAATACAATTCATTGATGCAATATACATTTCGAGATTAAATTCATCTTTGCAGAACGTTTGAGATTCTAAGATGGTATCTCTTCTGTGAAGGTGAAATTGACGCCGCCTCCATTCTTCGATCCACCTCCATTCACTTCCGACGACGACGTGCTTTCTCTTTCCTACGGTTTCTTCCGATTTCAGATTTCAACAGAATACGGAAGCCGTGATTTCTGCTAGAAGACGTGATTTTCAGATCAATTGATTTCTGCTAGAACGTAGAATGATTTCGGATCAATTGATCCAGACGCGATTTTCTGTCACTGTTGCTCGATTTCTGCTAATTTCTGATTTCCGTTTTATTGAAGACGGAAGACGTGATTTGGGATTTACAGTTCTCCAAATCAATTTGCAGACGACAAGTGATGCAGATTTGGAATCGATATCCAATGGCGTGATTTGCAAATTGGATTGTAGATTTCCAAGGAACATTCATGGAGGGTTTGGAGCAATTGTGGTTTGCAATTTATTTTTATTTTCCATATAATTTTTTTTCTCCATTGATTTCATTGATCATCTACTATTTTTTCTTGATTTCATTGATTTCTTGATTTTTTCTTGATTTCATTGATTTTAATCAATTTTGTTTCAAATTCTATCGACTACGTTATTTTTATTTGATTGATTTTATCAAGTTTTTTTAATTTTGTTTCTTCTCAATTTTAGTTTCTGGAATTATTTTTTTTTGTTAAAAAAAAAAGTTTCTGAAACTCGCATAAGTACATAACTTTCGCATAACTCTCACATACGTATTCTAGATCGTTGTATGAATCCCTATCAATACTCTCACATAACTCATGAATCACTAGCTATGCTACTATTTGAATCCTAAAACTCATTCTCCCGTTGGGAATCCTGTCGATATACCTTACACAAATCTCTCTACTGGAATATACTGCTCCTCTATTGCAGCTTATTCTCTGTCGTTCCAAGAATCATATTAATCATTTTAAGTCCACTCCACGCGCTACTATCATCTAAACCACAAGGTACGGTTCGCCGCACCTGAAAATTGGGTGCGGTCCATCACCGGATGGACCGCAAATCACATCTGATGGACGACAGCGAGGTACCGCACCTCACAATGGTCCGGTACTGCACGCCACCAACTAGTCCCGTCGTTGCACCACCACCGCCAGATTTGACATTGGTGTTTGGGTCACTGATGAAGACTGTTGAGAGTTGGATAAGTTGAAGAACGGAAGATCGGAGAAAGAGGGTGATCGGAGAAAAACTGTAATACATTTTCGTAGATTATAAACTGTTACATTGATCATTTATATATGATTATTATTGGGTTATTTGTTTACCAACCCTTATGGGGTTATTTCTCTGTTTGTTCTTATAAGATTTATGTTTTGCTGACTGACTCTTATGGGGTTATTTATGTTTTTCTCCTTGACACCCCCCTCGACGCCGGTGAGTCATAGATGTTGCCGGTGACGTTGGAAGTGTAACGCCGGTAAGGCTTTCGTGAACATGTCGGTCGTTTGGTCTTCCGATTTGACAAAGTTGAGACGAATATCTCCTCGGAAGACGAATTCCCGGATAAAATGGTAGTCAATTTCTAAGTGTCTCGTCTTGACTTGGATCATCGGATTCGTAGCCATGAAAATTGCCGATTTTGTGGTGTGGATGACCGGAGTATTTTGTAAGTAGACTCTGAGTTTCCTGAGAAGCGAGCAGAACCATTTGAGTTCGACCGTTACGTGCACAATCACCCTGTATTTAGCCTCAACGCTCGACCGCGACATCGTCGGTTGTTTCTTTGACATCCAGACGAATGGATTTGGTCTGAGGAACACGCACGATCTTTTATTTACTGATCTATTGTTGTGTGTTTTAGGGAACCCAATCAAATAGCATTTGGGGGACCCGATTTCACGGTAGTTGGGAAGCCCGAATGCATTTGATTTCATTAATGTAGCTGACAGATTTTGGCGCTTTGTTCGGCTTTGGCACCCTGTGTCGTAATCTTTCGGTCAAGTCGGTGGTCTTCCCGCTCTGTCTGATTTTTCTCGGGTTGTATGCTTGACTGATATCCGGCGGATCAGTGGCTGAGTTGGTACGAAGATTTGATTTTTGAATTGTGTTTGTACCGGAATTGGGACTGCCTTCCGGACAGATCTTTGAATCACCGTCTTTTGTTGCTTCTGAGTGATGTTGGTTTGTTGGTGTGTGAACCGATGAGGATTGCCAGTAATTTTCTGATTGTTGTGGGTTGTCCGCCCACGTCGTGCATAGCCTTGTAGGTGAAGGCAGTAGTTTGGTGACAATTGTCGGAAATGTGGCTGTGTCAGTCCTTCGTTTTGGGTTTATCGTTGTTGTATGTTGGAATGGAAATGTGTTATTATCGAAGAGAACGTGCCTTGAGACCGTAATTTTGCCAGTCGACAAGTCCTTACACTTGTAACCTTTGTGTGTAAAGGAGTAGCCGATGAAGACACATCGGGTGGAGACGTTTTGCAACTTCGTTCTCTGTGAATTGGGTGTGATTGGGAAGCATAGGCACCTAATTGTATGATGTAGCGTGTAGACTGGTGTACGTTCGAATAGAAGGTCATAGGGTGATTTGTTGGAGGTGGTGGTTGATGGGAAGTGATTGATCGTGAATATGGCGCTCGAGTATACGTCTGCCCAATACTCTGATGGAAGTGATATGTTTGATGAAGAAAGCATCGGCCAACGTCTCTGATGTGTCCGTGCTTTCTTTAAGCCACGTCGTTCTACTGAGGTGTGTACAGACAGGAGAACCGTTGTCGGATTCCAAGCTTTAACAAATGTTTTTGAAAGTTGTGGATGACAAACTCACCGCTAACATCACACTGAATGGTTTTGATTTTAAATGGGAATGATCGTTCGACAAAATTACAAAAATTAAGAAAATTTGAGTAGAATTCGGATTTTAGAGTGAGTGGGATGAACCAGGTGAACCTTGAGAAATCGTCTACTATGCAAGCATATATAGTATCTGAATCCCTCCCTGGAGATGACTAGAGTTGGTCCCCATAAATCAAGATGAATGATCTCCAAGGGTTCTCTGGCTGTGTAAGTGCGATGACGAAATGTTGGCTTCTTCGCTTTGTTGAGAGAACAGACTTGACAAAAGGGGAGAGTCGAAGGTCGACGATCAACGGAAATTGAGGAAATAACATTTAAAACACTGGATAGAACCGGTTGTGCCTGATGTATACCATACCACCGGGTTTACTCTCGTACAGGGGGATGCTTGCTTGCTGCTAGGCATGCCTGTTTCTTAATCGCCCAGGTGATACAGTCCTTGGCCGCTACTGCCATGCATTATAGTAGTCCCTATGTCCTTGGTCTTGACGGTGAACCCAACATCATCAAAGAAAACAATGCTCAGATCATGTGATAGAGAATGAATTAAGAGTAATTTTTTATGTAGGACGGGTACCTAGAGAACATTCGGGACAGAGATGCGGCCGAGAGAGGTTGGGAGAGAAATCGTACCCTGCCTTAGGATGGGGAATTGTGAGCCGTTACCTACCATGATGGTATCATTACCTTGGTAAGGTTGAGAGGCGGAGAAAGAGTTGAGGGACGATGTCATATAGTTCAATGCGTCGCTGTCGAGACACCATGAATTGTCGGAGGCTACTGAAGGCGTGTTATTGTTGAGCGATAATGAGTTGAGGTCATCGCCGATTAGACGAGTATTGTAGGCGAAATTCCGACGATTGTTGTAGGTCCGTGCTGTGTGGCCGACATGATTACAAATTTGACATATTTGATCTCCGATTAATGCTGGAGTTGGGAGAAGTGGTGGCGAGAAGTGCTCTGGGTAACGTAGTTGGGTGGAGTTGCATTGTAGACTGATGCGCGGGGATAGCTGTGATAGTTTGGGTATTGATTTGGTCCTCGGTCACGTCCCCCATTGAACTGGCCTCTTCGGAATCGACCACGCTCCCTGAATCATCCCCTAAAATTATTTTGGTGATAGTTGCCCTGTTACTGGTTATTTGGCGTTGCAATATTTCCTGTCGTCGGTTGAGTAGTGGTGGTTGGGTTGTGTTGTTGAGCTGAGAAAGCTATTGGGTTTACTGGTGGTCTTGTTCTCTTCAGTAAATCTTCTTCTTGGAGAAGGTGGCTGACTAATTCGTCGAAGGATGTGGTTGGGTTGAAGTGAAGATGTGTAAGGAAGTTTCCGTAAGTTTCATCCAACCCATCCTCGACGTAGCCAATAATTTCTTCTTCCTCTATGGAAGAACCGACAGCTCACGGAGCGTCAACTGTTGCTCGTACCTCCATTAGGTACTCTGACATCGTAATGTCAACCTTCTTCTTGGTAGCACGTAATTTCGTCCGGAGAGATTTCAAGTGAATGCTACATAGCGATGAGAGGAAGCAATCGAGTAGCAGTCATGCTTCCTTGGAGGTGACGCAGTGAAGGATCATGACATGAACAAAGGGAGAGACCGTGGATCTTATCCAGGTGAGAACCAATTGGTCTGACTTGACCCACTTCTTATATTCGGAGTTGCTTTCTCTGGTAGTTGTCTCTGGTTTTTGGCCAGGCTTGTCGATGATCGGGGAGAGGTCGATTTCCAACCGATATAGTTTATCTTATTCATGGGATTTCGAAAGAGAGAATTGATGTTGTATGATGTGGGCAAAACGATGCGGATTTGCTGGAAGATGGGATCATGGGAGACTTCCTGATTAGGTGGTTGGGTTGTGGTGGTCGTTGTGTTAGCTTGGGGGTTGTGGGGTTGTTGGAGGAAGGTGGTAAATGAGGGTTCAGAGATGGAGAGATAGTGGTCGGTGCAGAGCCTGATGCTCTGATACCATGTTGAGAGTTGGATAAGTTGAAGAACCCAAGGTCGGAGAAAAGAGAAAGAGGGTGATTAGAGAAAAATTGTAATATATTTTCTAGATTATAAACTGTTACATTGATCCTTTATCTAGGGATTATTATATGGTTATTTGTTTACCAATCCTTATGGGGGTTATTTCTCTGTTTGTCCTTATAAGATTTATGTTTTGTTGATTGACCCTTATGGGGTTATTTATGTTCCTCTCCTTGACGACAACGACGAAGAAGATGAAGACGACACAGAAAGCAGTAAAGAACAACTCCTATCCCGTGTGTCGGTCGATGGGATCTCTCCACGGACACCATTCCGATAGGATTTCTCCACGACGCAGCTCTTTCGTAGGCGAGTTTCGTCCGTGCAATGGAGGAGATCGGCAAAATCTGTGGAATGAAATACTGTTCGTGTCGACTTCTTTGGGTCCACGTCGGATGTCGGTACTCAAACGCTACATAGATAAAAGAGTGGATGATATGGTGGAGATGGGTATGGTGGAAGAGTTAGTGTTAGAGATTTACAGTTGGAATTAGTTGAATTAGTTGTCAATTAAATTTAGAATCAGTTACTGTAATCTGTAGCTATAAGAACCCATCATGTATCATTCTTTGATCAAGGAAAATCGTTCTTTCTTCTCATCTTGATTCTTGAACACAAGAATCTTTCAATCGATCTCCCCTGACCTCCGATTAGAGAGAGACTCGATTCCGTTATGGTATCATATGATAACCTAATAGCTTCCGCAAATCTAGTATCGACGATGACCGATTCCACTCAGCAGAAAATAATCACCAAGCATGTCAAGTGCGTTCAACTGGACAGGAGCAACTACTACTCGTGGGAGGCCCAATTTTCGGCGATGCTCCATGGATTTGGACTGATGGAGTATGTAGAAGGTCGGATCGAGCTATCTTCTCCAGCGACACATCAACAGGACCAACTTATTCTAAGTTGGATTCTCACGAGCATATCGCCGGCCATCCTGCCCCAAGTCGCGGCATACAGAACTTCCTCTGCCGTCTGGGACGTTCTCAAGAAGCTGTTCGCGTCGAGCACGCAAACGCGAAAGCTTCATCTTCGCTTTCAACTTCAAATGATTCGTAAAGGGGATATGAGTATGGAAGATTTTATTACTAAAATCTCTGTGCTAAAAGACTCCCTAGCCGGAACTGGAGAAATTATCAAAGATTCAGAACTCATTCTGATCACACTTGGCGCTCTCAGTGAAAATTACGATTCCTTTGTTACATCAGTAACAACCAGATTCGATCATAGTATGATCTTCGCAGCGTTTTGCAAGATACTCATGGATCAGGACCTCCGAACACAGCAACACCAGCCGGCTCTCAACGCGCTATCGGCGAATGTTGCGATCAAATCCCACAATCAGGGAGGGAAAACCGATTTAAAATGTCAGATCTGCGGAAAATTTAAACATTCCGCCCGCGATTGCTATAACAGGTTCAACGCAACCAAATTTCCCCCTGCGCACAATCGGGATTTATCAAATCACGGAGGACCAAACTATAATAAAGTTGGTCATCAGTCTGCAAATCTGGCCACCGTCTGGTATCCAGATTCTGGCGCTACATCACATATAACTGCCAATTCTGGAAATGTTCAGCATCATCGTTCATTCAATGGTAATGAATGTATCTTTACTGCAGATGGAACCTCTATGCCTATTTGTGGCCAAGGACAAAGCACCGTTTACTCGAAGACAAATAAAAAATTAATTCTTCGAGATCTCCTTCTTGTTCCAAACGCTTCTAAAAATTTACTTTCGGTTAATAAGATTTGTTGTGATAATAACGTTCATGTTTTCTTTGATTCTCAGAGGGTACAAATTCGGGATCCGGTAACTGAGGAGGTGTTGTTGGAAGGGGAAGCGCGTGATGGGTTATATGAACTACCAATATCAATGGTGCCAGCCCAAAACATTCTACAGTGCGAATCATCTTCTTCCTCTTTCTTGTGGCATTGCCGATTGGGGCATTTGAACTATAAATTTGTATTGTCACTTGTTAATAAAGGACTAATAAAATCTACTTTCAAGTCGGAAAAATCATGTGAGGCATGTTATGCCGGAAAAACCCACGCGTTTCCTCATCCATCACGACATACTTCTTACAAACCGCTCGAGCTCGTATTCTCTGACATTTGGGGTCCTTCTCCGGTGGTATCCCATGAAGGATTCTCGTATTACGTTAATTTCGTCGATGCCCACTCAAATTATAATTGGGTTTACCCAATGGCAAGAAAATCGGACATCTACAAAATATTTGAATTATTTCTTGCTCACGCTGAACGACAATGTCAACGAAAAATAATTTCAATTCAAACTGATAATGGGATGGAATATCGCAAATTTGGAAAAAGATTTCAAGAATTGGGTATTCGGGATAGGCTTTCGGCACCCTATTCCCATCAACAAATGGGGCATGTCGAAAGAAGACACCGGCATCTAGTTGATACAGCTATCACCATGTTAAAGCAAGCTAATCTGCCAAATTCGTTTTGGGATTTTGGTGTTATGACCGCATGTTACACATACAATCGAAATCCCTCCCAAATCATAGGAGGTAAGTCACCTATGGAATTTCTGTTTGGTCGTCTACCGGAATACACCAAACTCAAAGTATTTGGCAGTCGCTGTTACCCGTGTCTAAGAAATTACAGAAATAATAAATTGGATGATAAATCCACTCCATGTGTGTTTTTGGGATATTCGTTACAACAGGACTGTTATCTGTGTCTTCATCCGGGTACTCATCGAATCTTCTCCTCCAGAGACGTTTCTTTTTGCGAACTTGACTTCTCACTAAACAAATCGTTACATCAAGATTCAAACTCAACAACAAAATCGAGGCCAACAGAAACAACGGTCACGATTATACAAAATCAGGATCAAAACAACAATTCGGAGAACATCGTGAATAACTCAACCTTCAATAATCCAAATACAAGTCAAAGAGAGTCTGCCATCTCAACTAATTCAATCGAAGATGAGATGATAAGCTCAACAAATGACACATCAAATGAAATTACTGAACCGATAATTTCATGAATAAGGACACGTGCTTCCTCGGGAATCGTTAGACCCAACCCTAAGTACGCACTCAACACTGCTAGTCTCGTCGTTCCCAAAAGTCCAAAGATAGCTCTCAACATGCCGGAATGGAAAGAAGCCATGATCAAAGAATTCAATGCACTAAAGACAAATGAAACCTGGAAGTTAATTCCAAGAAATGCAACAGATAACATAATAAACACCAAATGGATATTCCGAATAAAATACAACGACGACGGATCTGTTGAAAGGCTCAAAGCTCGTGTCGTTGCAAACGGTATGCGTCAAATTCAAGGATGTGACTACGAAGACACATTCAGTCCGGTCGTTAATCCTCTTTCTATACGACTAATTTTAACAATGGCGGTCAGTAGGGATTGGAGAATACATCAAGTTGACGTTTCAAACGCATTCCTCCACGGTCAACTAGAGGAACGAATCACAGTCTCTCAACCATTCGGATTTGAAGATCCAAATCATCCTGATTACGTCTGCCTTCTGAATAAAGCCCTCTACGGCCTCAAACAAAGCCCCAGATGCTGGTTTAAGCGCTTTAGGGAAGTTTTGGTTACAATGGGATTCCAAGAATCAAAAATCGATCCTTCGGTATTCTTCTCAAAATCAAACGAATACCAATGCTACATGTGCGTCTACGTAGACGACATAATTATAACAGGGACAAACGAAAAAATAATCCAAGATGTAATCTCGTGCCTAGGTAGCTTATTCCCAATCAGACACCTTGGGGAATTAAGTTACTTTCTTGGAATTAAAGTCAGAAAACAAGGGACCGGACTTCATCTATCACAGACACAATACCTCAATAATATTCTTCAACGTCACAATATGATTGAGCTACAACCTGTAACAACCCCAATGGTGGCTAATGCAGACTTGACCTCCCAAGAAGACGAAATTGAAAACCCTTCCGACTATCGCCGTATAATCGGCTCACTCCAGTACTTGGTACTCACCAGACCTGACATCCAGTTTGCGGTCAATCGACTGTCTCAATTCATGCAAAATCCACGGCCGGTGCATTGGATGGCAGTCAAGCGAGTACTTAGATATCTTATTGGTACGTCACAATATGGAATAAACATCCGCAAAATGAACGACTCTAACATCACCGCATTCTGTGATGCGGATTGGGGAGGCGACGTATTTGATAGAAAGAGCAGAACCGGATTCTTAATTTACGTTGGGGGAGTCCTGGTGTCATGGGGCTCGAAGAAGCATAACACGGTAGCACGATCCAGTACCGAGGCCGAATATCGCGCAATAGCCACCACAACACAAGAAATCGAAGGTGTTCGTTCGTTTCTGTTCGAAATCAGAGTCAATATTAATAAACCTATGTCAATCCTCACAGATAATCAAGGGGCATCTTTCATCGCAAATAATCCCATTGGGCATAGTCGGATGAAACATGTAGCGTTAGATCTTCACTTCGTCCGTGAAAGAACAGAAAATGGTGAGCTAACGGTCAAACACATCTCCGGCAAAGACCAAAAAGCAGATATATTAACCAAAGCACTTCCACCAGCACAATTCCTAAGTCAACAAGCTAATCTCGTCGAAGAACCAATCTCGAGATCATGAGAGGGGGTATGTTAGAGATTTACAGTTGGAATTAGTTGAATTAGTTGTCAATTAAATTTAGAATCAGTTACTGTAATCTGTAGCTATAAGAACCCATCATGTATCATTCTTTGATCAAGGAAAATCGTTCTTTCTTCTCATCTTGATTCTTGAACACAAGAATCTTTCAATCGATCTCCCCTGACCTCCGATTAGAGAGAGACTCGATTCCGTTAGTTAGCGATCCATTTCGATCGAAACATAGCAGTCCGACGGATTCTAGCTTCCTCCATCCGAGTAGAGGAGATGGACGGATTCTTCCTCCAGTTCTCTCCTCTTAACCCAAACCGATCGGGGAGTAGGTCGCAGCAGAGTTGGAGGAGTACTCTCGTCGCACGACCCGTGCCACCCAACGGGTTTCAATCGGGGCGGGTTAACTGAGCCAATCCACCGTGCCGGATGGGTCCAACCCAAACGGGTCATCCCGGATACGGTAGTCATGCCTGTCGGATCGGATCTAAGTCCAACAATACGAGGTCCAATTCAGTAGGAAAGTGTATAGATACCCCTAGGGGTAGTGGCGTATCCAGGATTCCCCGACAGGGGGGCAAGATTCGCCGAAGGCGAAAATTTTTTTTTGCACTAATTAAAAAACCTATATAAATTTTGACATGACCTATTCATATAATTGATTATAAAAATCTATAAAAAATCAATACATTCATTCCATAATTAATATTCAATACATTAATTAATATTCAAATTAAAAATAAATACATTAATTTAATTAACAATAAAAATTTCAAATGCATTTTACATTACTTCAATGTCTTACGACGAAGACACATATCATTAAATATTTTTAAAATAACTTCGTTGTCTATAGTTTTAAAAATATCTTTCTCAATATATGTTACTAAACAATCATTCATCAAACTATCACCAAGGCGATTTCTGAGACGAGTTTTAATGTGGGAATCACATTAAAGAAATAAATAAAATGGTTCCTCTTTAATTAATTAAAGAAAGAAATAAAATTCACATGGATATTTAATCAATTTAAGTCCCTGTTTTAAAAAATCCCATGAAATAATGAAAATTCATATTTTTTCAGGTTGATGATAGTTCAATTCAATTTTTTGCAAATGGTTCATTTTCCTGTTTTAAAATGGTACATTTTTTTCCGGATCAAGCTAGGTTAAACACAAACGAATCAAGAATTCAAGATAGACGGACATACCTAGAGCCTAAAGGCTAGAGAGTAGCGGAGACTGGACTCTGGAGAGTGGAGACGAACTGAAGGCAGTGAAATCCGATGGTGGTGGTGTCCTGTGGGCTGTGGCACAATAACTGAATCTCGATGGACGGTGGTCGGAACGTGAGAGCTTGACCGGTTGACCCTGAGATGACCGTGAGGTGGATGGGAGGAGGAGAGATTGGGGGAAGTCGTGAGTTTTGGGGAAGGAGATTGGGGGAAACAAGATTGAAGGAAATTAGATGGTGGGAAACGAGATTGGAGGATGGGGGGAAAATGAGATTGGGGAAATAATATTGGGGAGATTTTGGGAGAAACCGTGGGTTTTGGGGATATTGGGGAAATTT
>LFYR01000757.1:1059220-1079375 GCA_001185155.1 Zostera marina | reverse complement strand
TCCATCAAACACACAATCAAACACACAATCAAATAGATCGATCAATCAAATAAATTTCCAGCATACAATTCATTATTGAGAAATTAATTTGTAAATTACATACCTTAATCAAAACAAACACCTAGCGGAAGATGGTCCAACAACAATTAAAAATAGTTCGGCGCGGCGGGGAACGGAGATCGGATATCGGAGACACAAAATCCAACAACAATTCAACCTAAAAAGTTTACAAAAATACAAATTTCAGCAATAAGATTAATTGTAAAGTATATAAAATTAAGATTATAAAATTAAAATAATTTAATTATAGATCAATAACAAATTACAAAATTCCAGCAAATATGTACACTTCAAATCACATAATAATTCCAGCAAAATTCCAGTAATTTAAATCAATAATAATTTAAATCAAACACCACAAAATAATTTCACTAAAACAGTAAATTTAATCGCACCACAAAATAATTAAAAACATTTTAATTAAAATATTTAAATAACATTTAAAACAATACTAAAAATCAAAAAAGTACTAACAAAGAAATTGTTTGAGTTATCATTTTTATCCGACACTACTACGATTAGTGTTAAGAAAAAAAAAGCTCTTGCAGGAAGGCTGGCTAGATATTTCTTGTAAAAATACTAGCCCCTGTCAGTTCATAATGTGAAGAATTAAATTTAACAAATTAATCAAAAAAGGACCAACAATACTAACAATTAAAACTAAGCATTTAAATAACATTTAAAATAATACTAACAATACAAACAATACTAACAAACATTCAAAACATTAAAAAGTAAAGAATTCAAACGAATAAATTAAAACAATCATAACATTGAATACATTTAATCCTAACAATTTAAAACATTTTAAACAACACACTAAATCAAACATCAACCACAAATTAAAAAAAAACTCATTTCATAATACCCTAAATTACAAATCCCCATTTCATAAAACCCTAAATATAAACCCCCTAATTACTATAACTTTCACAAATAATAAATCCCAAAATCAAAAAACCCCAAATCATAAACCCCAAATCATAAAAACAAAAAAAATGAGAGAAAAAGATGAAGAAGACAACACAATAACAAAAGAAGATAACTAATGGAGGATGAAGAACATACCTTTAGAAAGAACTTCGAAGATCACCGGAGAGAAATGGCTGGAAGATCACCGGAGAGAAGTTGGGGGAGGGTTAGGGAGGAGTGGGAGTAGTGGAGACGTTTTTGGGAGAAAAGAAAATGAAAGAAATCTGGAATTTTTTTTCTTATATAAAAATTTCCCGGTGGCCTGGCCGCCGGGAAATACTTAAGTTTCGTTTGACTTAGTTTGACTGTACGGGGGACCAGGGCGGCGCAAGTTGTAATTTTAGGGTTTCCCAAAAATCCTGGAGGCCAGGCCGCTGGCTACTGAAAAAAACAAGCGGGAAAAAGTATCCAGCGGCCAAGCCGCCAGCAATTTTTCTTCCGAACGTTGAGGATTTTAGTATGCCGGCGGCCAGGCCGCCGGATCACTTCTTCCCAACCGTTGGGGAAATTGGAGCTGGCGGCCAGGCCGCCGGATAACTTCTTACCGACCGTTGGTGAAATTGGAGCTGGCGGCCAGGCCGCTGGCATTTTTTACAAAAAAATATTCCGTCGGCCTGGCCGCCAGCTAATTTCTCTCATTTACGAGGGAAAATTATGCAGGCGGACAAGTGTAACCTTCCGTCGGCCTGGCCGCCGGTCGTATCTACCGGCGGCCAGGCCGCCGGGAGATGGGCGCCAGAACTGCGCTGGTTTTTTGTAATGATAATTTCTATTATCATTGTTTGATTTTGTTATTCTTTCAGCTTGAAGCCACGGAATTTATCAAAAGGCAAAATCGTGGGTTGAATCTGAAGCAATGACTCCATTTGTAAGTTCCATTGATTATTTTAAATATATTTCGCATTTCTTATTTATTTATTTTTATATAATGCAGCAATTTATCGAAGCGACGGTCAACAAGACTTTCGAAAAAAATAAAAAGAATAGAATCATAAGAATTGGAGAAGCTGCCAGTATGGTGAGCACAACGAACGAAAGATGGGCTTTTACAAATTGGAAAGGAAAAGTGCCGATCTCCGAAAACACGACTACTGGTGCAACACCAGATGCAGTTTGGTTGGAAAAATTCAAAGAATTGAAGGTATTTTAAATATATTTCAATAATTTTGTTGATTATTGAACTCATTTTTGTTTTCATTTTCAGAACAAGTGTAACGAGAGTCAGAAAGACGTCTCTGAATACAAGAAGAAGTTCAATGCAATGGAATCTTATATGAAGAAACTCAATAAGACTTTGAAGACTTCCGGACTCGACATGACGCACATGGCTTCCACTTCAAAGTCCACCATACCATCTGTATTCGAATCAGATATTTCAGATTCTGATTCAGAAGACTCGATTTCAGACGAGTGTTGATTAAACTATTTTTATATTTTCTTATTCAAACATCGAATGTTTAACGATTATGTATTTTTCAATAAAAACATCGATTTCAATTTCAATTTCAAAATTGCTTTCTTAAATATCGATTTTTATTTCAAAAAACAACGATTCGAACGCAAAATATAAAATCCTGTTTAAAAAAAAAATGAAATAAACATTGTATGGCGGATTTCCGCCATCCATACTTTTTTACTAAGGTTTAGATGGCGAAAATCCGCCTTCTAAATATGGGCACAATTGTCCTCTCTCACGAATAGATGGCAGATATCCACCATCTATAAACTTAGGGAACCGCCTGCTGTACTTTAGATGACGGAAATCAGCCATCTAATATTACAAAGATAGTCGGCGGACATCCGCCATCTATAGTCCGCCATACAAGGTCTTATTTCTTGTAGTGTAAACTCACAATGTTACGTCAGCAAACACAATATAGCAGAGTCTACAAAACAAAAATTACAACCAAACACAGAGTCACATCAATAGAACCTGGAAAAAACAAAGTCGATTCAAACTAGATAAATCCAACAAAAAATACCTTTGTTCATAGACCTAGAACATTCAAATGAAAACCTAGTCAATGTCGAAAACTGTTTTTTTTTACACAAACACTATTTATAAACAAGTACACGTCGACATAACAGTTGTTAGAATGAAACAGTTATTCTTCAAAAACAACTGCCGGAAGACAAAAATAACGAAAAGTCGTATGGACATATGGGTTTTGGGTTGTTTTGAAAAAAATGGGTTTCTAATATTCATTATATCTAACGACAAGCCATTTTGTCCATTTTCAATGGTAGAAAATAGTAGAAGAGAACAACGAAGAGAGGAAAATCGGAAAACGTGGTGGCCAGACGGAAAATTGGACTATTTTTTAAACTGAAAAAGGAATATTATCTCTTGTGATGAATTGCAGCTTGTATAATGAGTAGAAGACGGTCGGGTGGACGGAGGCGTGTCGATGGTATAGCAGCGGACGGAGGTCGAAGATGTGAAATGGGTTTCTCGCCTTGGGGATCGGAGGGTTTTTGAGAAGGATAATAGAAACCAATTCTTTTTCGATTTGGCTAGGGGGGAACTAGTACGTTAGCTACTAGCATGCAACTGAAAAAGCTACTGAGCTAGGTGTACTAGCGTGTCAGCATTTTATTAATTTTTTTTTTTCAACCGGTATCATGCAACCGGTTACTTATTGGACTGGTAACGAGCAAAAAAATCAGACGGTCATGATGCAATTAAAAAACGGACGGCCATGATGGTAGAGGGTTCTCATAAGAACCCTTCTTACCTGATATGGACCGTATTTCAATAATTTAATATTTTCAAAATAATAATTAAAAATAATATTTAAAAAATAAAAAATTTAAAAATAATTTTTTTCAAAAATTATTCAAAAAATATCCAGCGGCTTGGCCGCCAGAAAATTTTTCCCAGGGAATTTTTTTTCTGCCAGGAAATATTGACCAATGGCTAGGCCGCCAGGAATTTTTTCCAAATTTTACACTACCAGCGGCCAAGCCACCGGCAAATTTTTACAAAAAAAATATCTGCCGACGGCCAAGCCGGGATATAATTTCAAAAAAAAATATACAAGCGGCCAAGCCGCCTGTACTATTTCCGCTAAAATCGAAATCCACAATTTACTGCCGGCGGCCTGGCCGTCGGTATATTACAAAGCTGGCGACATTAGTTCCGGCGATGGAATACCGTCGGCTTGGCCGCCGGTATTTGCTGCCAGAATAACGCTGGTTTTTTGTAGTGTTTGTTGCTGCAGAATTTCCTATTGAATCGAATCGAATAGGAAAAATAAATCTTAAGAAAAATAATAATAAGGCCATTAAACTTTTTCTTCTTTCGTTATATATTCGTTTCATTATATACGTTTTTGTATTTGATTTCTTTGTATACATTGTTCTTATGTTTTGTAATGGTAATAGATTGTTGATGTCATATGTTTCATTTTCTTTAAAAAAAATAATCATTTCTGCTAATTTCTTTCGATGTACTGCTAAAAGGAGATTTTTGTTGACATAATTTTTTTTGCAGTTCTCCTAATGCCTTCTGGTAAGGAGCAAGAAATTAAAAATAATGAATCGACAGGTCAATATGTGTTTGATTAGAATTACAGATGTCGGAATTTTTTTTAATTGTGTAAAAATGCAGTGCAAGATGTCCAGCGCGCCAATTACGTCGTCGAGAGTTCAATTGAAGACATCGGCTGCAATCTGTCGAAATCAGAGAGGGATTGTTCACTGGATGTCGATCAGTACATTCTTTCGAAGAGGAAGCGGAGTAAGTACCTCTTTCATAGTTTAGAATATGTGTCAGGTGGTTGCTAAGTATGATTATCGGAATATTTTTATTTTGTAGGCCAAATTCCGAAGAAATATAAGGAGATGGACTACGAGTCGACGCTACGAAAGTTGATGGCGGATGATCGAAAGAGATTAAATGCAAAAAAGTGTCCTGGTGATGTCGTGAAGTCCCCACCAAGGATGAAAAGGAAGACGAAGGCTGTGAGGAAAAAGAAAGTGACGGTAGTTGAAAACGTTGATGAAGAGAAAGAAGAAGAGCATGCTAAAATTAAACTGAGTCCCTTAATTAAAAGGAAGGTTCTGCGAAGATGAAGAAAGGTAAATCTTCTGCTAAAAAAGTTTCTTCATCTGATAAATTGTCTCAATCTTCTGATGAAAGACAACAAGTACCGAAAAAGAAGAAGGGAAGGATTACAACTGACTCAAGCAGAGAAAATAAAGCCTTTGCTAGGAAGAAGAAATGTTCTGGATCTGCTAAAAAGCTTCCTGTATCTGATAAAATGCCTTCCTCTTTTGATGAAAGACTACAAGTGAGGAAGAAGAAGAAAGCAAGGACTGGCAACTGCGAGCGTGAGGAGACGAACAGTTAAGCATTAATTATTTTAAAATTGTCATATTAATAGTTATTACTTGCTCATTCATTTTAATTTTGGAAATATAGTCAACCACTTGATTCGTCACCGAGCTGGAATACCAACTTACAACGAGACTGCGCTGATTTCAAAAGTAACGAAAAGAATAAAGTCTTGCTGTTTTGGTCAGTTCTTTGTTATCCCTGATTTCAAAATCAGGGCTCGTCTCCTAGACGATCTGATAGGCGGGTATATTGGAAAAAATATTTTTGTTATTAACGGTAGAAAGCTAGAATTTTCTATGAAAGAGTTTGGTGAAATCTTCGGCATTCCATCATCGGGCCTTGTCGTGATAATGAAGAAGAAGGCCAAGAGTACTTCTGATTGGTCCCTAAGGCATTTTAGTTCGGATTGCGACATTAGAAGGGATGTGGTGGTCCAGGCCATTACAACAATCAACAAGAAGGCTGCGATTGAATCCTTGTCAAAGACTGATGATGATGATTTGATAAGACTGTCGACAATTTATTTATTTATTACAGTACTTTGTTGCAAAAACAGTTACCGTATCAGATGGAAATTTTTGAATTACGTTTCTAACATAGGATATTTTGACGAGTACAATTGGGCTGAATTCCTACACGGTGTGCTCTTCGAAAGTATGAAGAAGTGCAGGGACAGCGTCCTACACCAGAAATGTACAATTGAGCTATCGAAACTCTACATAGATGGTTGTATCATGTGTCTAATGGTATATATTGAAAATAATTTCTGCTTTGCATATTGTTAATATAGGTTATTTGATTAACATGGTTTGATAAATTTTTTCTTCACAGGTGTGGTTATTCAAGCACACGATGGTGGCGTCGCCATACAAGTTGTATATCGAGAACGAACCATATTACAAGAAGTGGGGGGGTCAAATTACTTACTTGAAAGAAAAGCTATACCTTCTAAAAGATGACGAGGTAAGTAATTGTCAACATAGCTGCTTCTACAAAATTTAATATTTTGACACTTCCCCAATAAGAAACTAATCTAGATATATATTGGTCATGAATAAAATATTTGGTGAATTTCTGAATGATTTTTTCATTTCATATTCTGTATGTCTTAGATTTTTGTAGACGGTATTTCTTTTGAGAAGAGATTAAATCTAACCGAGCAAAGACAAAAATCATATGGTCTATCAGGAACTGGTTCTAGTTCATCAACAAGTAATCATAGTACTGGATCAGAGTCGAAATCTGTCGAAGAGGTAATGAGGTCAGAAAAGAGCGAATTGGAAGAATCTGCCAGAAGGAGGAGGTTGAAAGGAAAGGCAGTAATGATAGATGATTCTAAGAAGAAGACATTACCACGGCATTCTTCTGCGAGAATGAACATTGTACTTGATAGAAGAGAGAAATAGAAGGCCGAGGTCGAAGCAAAGTACGAGGAAATATTTGGTAAACCTGTGAGTGTCGAAGAAAATGAAATCACCGAAGGAGTCCTTCACGTTACGCCGTAGCAGTAGGCTCTAGACCACTAGTGGGACCTCATCTGGACTGTCTCATGAAAGTAAGTATATCTAATCAGTGAATTTGATTATTTTTTGTACATTTTCTCTAATTATACATTTTAGATTTTGAGGGAAACAATATAAAATTGCTTGAAAAATATGTTATAGTTATGAAGGTGAGCAACAAGAAACTTCGGCTAGTTGAAGATCCAGCCGAAGTTTCATTAAATCTGAAGAACAGTACTAGAGAAGTGGATGAGGTCAAAGTGCTCAAACAAGCCCAGTGAAAGAAATCGGCAATGAAGATCGTCCTTTGACTGACCGGTCCTGCTGAAGATAGGCCTATGTCTGATATTAAAGAAGATAGTCCTGCAGAAGATGCTCATGGTTCTGCTAAAATTTGTTCAGAGGTTCGAACTGAAGAACCAAGCCAAGCCACGGTCTCCGAACCAGATGAAAATCAAAGAAAGTTAGAAATAGTTAAAAAATGTGATGATGAAGCAGTTAAAATGCTGAAAAGAAGTCTAGCACAATAGAAGAGAATAATTTCATATTCCCAACATTTAATCTGAACATCAGCCAAGAATGCCTGACACCCATACTTACGTCGGCTACAAGTCACCATCTAGAGAAAAGGCTAATGTTCAGGTCAAACAAGAGTTCTACGAAGCATGGAAAATAGAGAGAGGGTTGTTTCCCAATATGCTACATGTAGGTGAAACTTCTGAGAAACACGACGGAACTGTTTTAGGTATGAAATAATTTTTTAGCAAATTACTTATAGTGAATGAATCTGAAAATTTAGTTTAATCGAGAATTTTTACATGTCCGTTATTACAAATACTACACTCTGCTAGAATATTCTAATAGTATGCTATTGCGATAATTATTTCCTATAATACAATTCTTCATGTAGAAAAATGTGTTCGAAATGTTTGAAATTATTAATTGTTAGGTTTTGGTATGCTAGGTAATCTGTTAATTGAATTTGTATCCATGCTAAAATAAATGAACATTCTGCTATTACACGAACTGTATCCTATAATTAAGAGTATTCTAATACAGTCTGTTAATATAACATGTCATTATGATAATGTAGTACGTCTTACTGCTAAATATTGAACATGTTTATATTGTAAAATGTTTTTCTTCATAAATACATACGACACGAACTATCTAACACGAACATGCAATTTTTTCTTCAGATTCTCTAGTTACTGATAAAAAAATAAAAGGAATAGTATCCTCAGATGAAAATGAGAACGATGTGATAGTTATCCAAGGTAACGATAAAATTTTACAAGTAGTGTCCATTTCGTAATATTAGTATTTGTACTCCTTAGGAATATTAATAATGATGCAAAAAAATGTAGTTAGCGAAGATGAAAGCGAGAGTTCGGAGGAGTATAAGTTTGTAAAAGTTAAGAGTGAAAGTGCACGGGATTATACCGAGGATTTCACGGAGAAGCCCATAGACCTAACTGATGATGGTATTATTTGTATTTAAATTTTTCTGAATTTTACAACTAAAAACTAACAAGAATTTTGTTCTTATTCAGATACTTTCAATACAAGAAAGCCTTTTGTAGGTTCACCTATCAAGCTCTTTTTTGATTTTCCTGATTTGGATATCGATGCACCTGAAGTTGTGAATGAGGCGGTGAATATAGCATCAACTAGTGGTAATTATCCGTAACAAATGAGCAAAATAACAATGAATATACCTAATATGTTGTGAAACATTGTTATAGGTGCTAAAAAAATTGTGCCAGAGTATGTTCTGTCTTCTCAAGAAGACCCTATATTTATAAAAGAGGCGTGTCGCCTAGCGTCTCAAGCATGTCGTCAATTGGGAAATGAAGAAACTTTTAGTACATCAAGGAAGATAATCGATTTATCTTTCGAAGAAGAGAGGTTGGATAATGAACTCATATCCGTACAGATGAACAAACACAAACCTAGTTCTCTTGTCAAAAGGATCATAGAAAGATATGTAAGTTTCATTGTTCTTCGACCTACATGCCAGTTACGTTGCAAAATTATTAACCAATGCTACAGGAAGATGTGAGGAAGGCTAGAATGGAAAGGATAATAAAAGAGAAGATGTGGAAGACCCACGTAACCAGGGTTAGGATGAATATACGGGACGTTAAGGAGAGTGGTAAATTACAAGAAATTGCAGCAAAAGAAGGTCTGTTGGAAATAGGTTCTGTTCGATGTGATTTGACTTGGGTGATTGGATTACTCGCCAAAACTCCTGTCCGCAACCACGTACGTTATAAAAATTTCAGATATATTTAGCATTAATAACACTAATATGAATGTTCGTATTTGCAGTATATCTCACTTTTCATAAGAGTTCTCCGCCGAAAAATGACAAATCGGCAATTTTTCGCTCATTCAGTCAAGTTCATTGACCCAATAAAATTGGTAATAATTTTTTGTTCATGTAGCCTTTGAAGATAATTACAAAATTATGCATGACTCTGGTATTTCTTTTAATTAGAAAAAAATCAAAGGGATGGCTCCAAACAGAAACTTGAACATGATGGAATTTGCCGAGCTCAAGAACATTTTAAGCGAAAAAGTAGACAAATGGGACATGATTCATACCATATTAGTGGCCATTGAAGTCTACGGTTATTGGCATTTGATACAGCTAGACATAATAAAGAAGAAGTACATCCACTGTTCTCCCTACGAAGACAACGAGGACATGATCAAGCAAAACAAGAATATGGTAGGTGAATAAACATTAGGTTAATAAATTTTTTAAATCGAACGGTGTAAGAATGTAATGCTACGTCGTATCATTTTTTGCAGTGTCTGTGGTTGGATCCCTACATCCATGGGATTTATTCAGACCACGACTTGTCCACTTGGGTTTGTGAATCATTTCCTTATTTTCCGCAGGCATTCCTTAAAAATATTGAAGATAAAGGGATATACGTAATGGCTGCCAAGGAATGCATATGTCTTGGTGAACCAGTACTTTGGAGCAAGAAAGACGTTGACAACATCAGGGAGAAAATTGTCCACGACATACTGCGTGAGGCGTTACGAGACGCTCATATATTTAACAATTATAGTTTCAAGTACAATTAGAGTACAAAAATATTCATATTACTTTACATTATTAGTCTAAGTACTCATATACTTTTTGCAAAAACTATATATATTGTTTGGTTATACAGTACTATTAACAGATGAGTCGAAAGACTGATTCGAACAGAAAATATTGGCAGAAACATAATAGCATGTTGCGTTAGGTGCAGATATTAGCAGAAATACATTACATAATAGTGGAAGTATACTAGACAGTATAGGATGGGGTATAAGTAGATGATGATCTAAGTACTGATATTAGCAGAAGAACACTACACAGTAGCCTAATCACATAATAGCAGAACTATAATTCACAATATAGTAAGGGGAAGAAGTATATGTCAGTCTAAGTACTGATAAATAGAAGATGCACACTGCATAGTAGCATAAACACTGTAATAACAGAGGACTACTACGAAGTATAGTAATGGTTGGAAATAATAGCAGAGGCAAACAACAAAGTAACATAACGACATAATAGCAGAAATATACAACACAATATAGGAAGGAGTGGAGGTTGATGACGATCTAAGTACTGATAATAGCAGATGGACACTGCAAACTAGCATAAACACCGTAAAAGCATAGTCTTACTGCAAAATAGATTTTGGTCGAAGGACTGATAATAGCAAGGAAAAAACCAAAGTAATGTAAACCAAAGTATAGGAAGAGGTGGAAATACATGTTGGTTTAAGGAAAGATATTAGCAGATACACACTACAAAGTAGCGTGAACAACATAATAGCAGAGGCATACTACATAGTAGCATAACACCGTAATAACGGAGGCATACTACAAAATATAGGAAGGGGTGGAAGTAGATGTTGGTCTAAGAACTGATAATAGCAGAAGCACACTACAAAGTAGAGTAAACATGGAAATAGCAGAGGCATACTACAAAGTATAGGAAGGGTTGGAAGTAGATGTTGGTCTAAGGAATGATAATAACAGATGCACACTGCAAAGTAGCGTAAATACCATAATAGCAGAAGAATACTACATAGTATAGGAATATTTAGAAATAGATATTGGTCTTAGCAATGATAACAACAGATTCACACTAAACAATATCAGTTGAGAACATCATAATAGCAAAACTACATATTAGCAGAAGCACAATATATATTAGCTCGTTAAGAATAGATATTAGCAGAGGCACAATAGATATTATGCGAGTTCCAAAAAAGGATAACGACGAACATGATTAAAATTTGTATGTTTCGGGCTCATAAAATAAATTGTTTATGAAAAACAGAAGAAAAGACAGATAATTTCTTCTTAGCAGCTGGATCGCGATATATTTCTTTTGCGCTCTTCATTCGCGCTGCATCAATTTTGGTCGGTCTTCCGCTCTTACCACTACCATTTGTTTTAACTTTCGTCGGAGGACCAATCAACACTGGTGTATTCTTCGGTTTCTTAGTTCTTGTGATTGATGTTCTAGAATATAAATTAGGAACAACTACAGTGTCGCTGAGTTTCTGAAGAACCTCTTCACCATATTTGAGCAGTATATCAAATTGAGGTTGTCCCATCTTCGTATAATTCATCATTGTCTGCGACATTACTGCATACTTAGACAATGAATTGTCAGGTTGTAAAAGAAATGGAGCAATTCTGTTAGTCAGGCATAGTTTGTTCCACCTAAGCATTTTCAGAACGTTTGGTAAACTTCGGTAACCGTTGACAATAAGATAATATATAAGATGAAAGCATGTAACCCCGCTGTATTCAAATCGATGACATGAGCAAGTCGGTGTAGAATTACCTTTCGTAATAGTGAGTTTGAATAACACAGTCTGTCTTTCTAAAAAATGAACAGGTAGATATTTAATCTCCTATAGGAATGAAGAAGAAATTATTTAAAAAAACATTGTTGGGAAGAAATTGAAATTTTGGAACAATGATAGGCAAAATAGGATGACATACCTCGGAGGACTGGTCATTCGGTGGTAATCTATGGTAGAAGAAGCTTTTCCGCATCTCCTCTTGAAAAAGAAGGAAAATAGCAGTTGTAATGAAACTCAGAGCATCTTTCTCAATGTCCATAGATGTAATAAATCTTGGGTGCCAGAAAGTATCTTTGTGATCGTCCAAATTCTCGGACTCGCGAATGATATTTATCATATTTTGTTATCGCCCAACGAAGCAAAATAGTAGGTTCTTGGCTATTACTTTGGTCTTAAGGAAAGAATTCATGCCTTCGCTCCTTTGAGTAGAATGTATTCCAGCAAAGAAATGAGAACACATCAAACATGGGACCCATGAATCCCGGATGTCGTATAAACTTTTCAACCATACATTAGAAGACACATTATTCTCTGTGATCCAAAAAGACCATGAGTCTTCAAAATCTTTTGGAGTCTCTGAAAATTTAATAATTTTGTAGAACGTGTTTAGAGAATTGGTATTCTGGCATACTGTTGGGACCTTGGTAGACAACTTGTTGGTTATGTGTCAACGACACAAACGATGAAAAGATTCAGGAAAAGCACGAGATATTGCACCTTTCATCGCCAAATCTTGATCAGTAATAATTGATTGAGGAGGGTGTCCCATACATTGTTTCAACGTATTGCATAGCCACGTAAAGACATCTACATTTTCGTTACTGCACAGATAAACAGAAATAAAAGCATATAATTTAATACAAAAATATAGGATTAAAGATGAAAGAAAATGAGAATTTTCATTAAAATTGGTGAGACATGCCTGATTACGGCAGTCACTCCCAGCAACGCCTTTCAACAAGGACTAGGGTTCCGTCGCTTTACGCCGGACCCCCGGAGAGTTCCCACGGTGCGGAACAAGTTCATCATCCAAATCGCCGAGTTAGCCCGTAAGTCACGATTGGACTACCAAGTCGCCGACTCTAGGGACAAGTAGCCGAGTTAGGGCCCAGATCGGCAGTATGATAGACTGCACATCTCGCCCCTGGAAACTCGGCAAGTTTTCTCTAAATAGGCGACTTCCATACCTGAATCGTCGACTTACGACCGTTACTCGCCGCCAGCCAACGTCATAAATGTTTCCATATATGACCATAGGCGCGATGTCCGCCTTTGATCACGCCCTCCGAGACCCTATAAAAAGGGTCCCAAGGGGACACTCAAAGGCACAACACAAGTTCCACTCTCACCAGAGCATCACTAAGAAACTCGCCGATTCTTACCAAAATCGCCTAGTTTTTACTTGCAGGTATTTGACGTAGAGCGCGCGTCGTGGACTCCAGAGCCTCCGGCATCACCTCGCACTACCGCGAGCCCTGGTAACAGATTCAGTGCTTCATCAGCTGGCGCCGTCTGTTGGACGACCGAACCACTGGTATCCCGTCGTAATCGCGATTTTTTTTGCAAAATCCGATTTGAGCTCTCCTAGAGGGTTCGCCGACTTTGTCAACTAAGTCTCCGATTTAGATCAATAGCCGATTCTCGGTTCAGGTCCGATTTATCCTTAAATCGCCGACTTAGCCTTGAGAATCGCCCGATCCGGAATATCGTCTGCTAGCTAAGAGTGTTGTCCACGACTTTGTTCGAAAAACACCTCGAAATCTAAAGTCGTCGATTTAGCCCCCTAAATCGCCGACTTATTTTTTGTTTTTTCGAACAAGCTCAGTCAGGTCACCTCCCCGCTTTGGAACTTCCCCGCTTTTGTCTTCATGGCCATCATCGAAAAACAAAAGCACCCTTACGCCACGAGAAGTAAGGGTAAAATGCCAGCAATCGAGCTGGAGCAGGGCGAGCAGTCTCGACCAAAGAGACCCAGCAATGCTCAACCTGACCAAATAAACTCGGTTCCTCCACACGTGGAGGAACACATAGTGTCCAAGGCTCCACCCACCTTGGAAGAAAGGTTGTTCAGATTTATGGACAACATAGAAAGGAGGATGACTAACCTCGAGCAAGCGAGGAGTCAAAGGACCACCATCCGTGAAAGAGTGGAGGAATCAGGGTCCATTTACTCTCCATCTGCGGAGAAAACCAAACAGAGTTCCCGTCTTAAAACAAAGACGGGACCTAGTAAGAGTCACTCCGAAAGGACTCTTACCACTCGGTTTGTGAAGGATCTTCGTCGGAAACTGGCCAACGACCCAGCTGTTAGCAATCCGTACGAGATCCTAAGGATCAAAAGTGCTCCTCTTCGCGAGGACCATTTAAGGGGATCTTTCCCACCTACCTAGCGGGTACCCAGGATTGAAGCGTATGACGGTTCAAGTGATCCACAAGATCACGTGAACCTCTACCTTAACATCTTGGAACCGCAAACCATCGATGATGGACTGTTGTGTCGGGCATTTCCCGACACTCTCAAGGGCAGTGCTAATCGATGGTTCTCCGGTCTGCCAGCTAGCTCAGTCACCAGCTTCGTAGACCTCTCGTCAAAGTTCATCGCCCAGCATGTGGGGATGATAAGGATTAAGCATAGTGCCAACGCACTTCTGGCACTTCGACAGCATAAGCTGTCTCTTCGGGATTACACGATCAAGTTCACTACAATGATGACAAAAGTGAATGATCTAATCCCAAGTATGGCCATAGCGGGATACATCAGAGGATTGGTCCCCTTCTCCCCTCTGGCCCAGAATCTGACTCTCCACAAAGTGGACTCTCTACCTGACCTCTTCCAACGCACTCAATCGTACATTGAAGTAGAAGAGGAGGATGAGAATAAGCTAGCTGAACTTGGGACTCCTAGCTTCAAAGAACAAAAATTTGAGAGGAAGGGGTATAGTGGAAACAATAATTCCCGCGGCACCTCTAACAGGTACATCGACAACAGGGCTGAAACTTCCAAAAAAGAGTGGAAGCCTAGGCACGATAACAAGGTGTACCAAACCTCAACCAGTCAACCGCCAAAGGGTTCATCTCAACTGTGGAGAAAAAACACCCCGCTTACAATCAGCAAAGGCGAGCTGTTTGAGAAGCTAAAAAACCGAGCAGATCTGCCTGCTCCTCGTTCTTTAGACCCTGCAAGCAAAGATGACCGCACGCAAACTGCAAAATACTGCAAATTCCACAAGGACTGCGGCCACCTGACAGACCATTGCAGGGAATTCTCGTCTTTGGTCGAGCAATTGATCTCAAAGGGAGAACTTGGCAACTTCGTCAAGAAATCCCGAGGATGGGACAATTGCAAATCTGACCCAAAGGGGAAGCGTCCACGCTCTCCTTCGCCAGATAGCAATGACAGCGAGGATTTCCAACGGAAGACCATCAATATGATATTTGGTGGTGGATCCGTTGGCCAAAATAGAGGATATGCCCGAAGGGTGCTGATGTCACAATCAACACCCCGAGACAACGGAAAATGGGTCCGAGAGGAGAAGTCGATATACTTCTTCGAAGAGGACCAGGACGATGTCCTGCAACCTCACGAGGACCCACTCGTGATCGAAGCAGACATCGGTCCCAATTCCCGAGTCAAAAGGATGATTGTCGACATCGGCAGCTCTGCGGACATTCTCTATATGGATAACTTTACCAAGATGGGCCTTAAAAGGGAGGAGCTATCTCTCTGCAAGGAAGCCATCTACGGTTTCACTAACATCGCTGCCCCAGTGGCCGGTGTTATTGATTTAAAAATCTCCATCGATTCCAAGCGAGGGAGGGTTAGCTGAACGTGTCATTTCATAGTGGTGGAAGTAGAATCCACTTTTCACAGCATATTCGGACGACCCTTCATCCACGGAATCCAAACGGTCCCGTCTTCTTATCACCAACGCATTCGATACTCAGCAAACGGGTTCATTGCAACTGTCAAAGGATCACAAAAGGATTCTAGACAGGGGTATAAGAAGACAACCCAGCTGACCAGGCATTAGGGAAGGGGTTACCCTCTGACTTAAGAGCCAAGCTTATGACTGTCCTGGAAGAGCACCAGGACAGGTTCGTTTGGGAGGGTGAGGCACCGACACAGACTGCGTGTCAAATCGTGACACACAAACTTAATGTCGACTCATCCATTTCAGCTCGTAGAATTATTTTATTTAATTTTCCTAGTATGTATGTTAGTTAATTATTTCTTCATATTATAACCCGCAAGGATACCCTAAAAAATCTATTGTGTAGCTTCAACTTCAGTAGAACAAGGATCATTCCGTCGCTACGGCTCCAATGGTCCTATCCCATCTTGTCGCTTCGGCCTTGATACGGATCAACAAGTCACTCCATCACTAGGACAGGAGTCACACTACATCCTCTGGGTTCAAATCCAGGGTTAGTACGAGCAGGTCCAATTTAGGCATGCAAGCCTAAAATTGCGACTACAAACCTCATTCGCATGGGCGAATCAAGAATTAGTGGGTGTTACATCAATTCATCACTCAAACTATTTTCAACCCTAAAAGTTAATTTAGAAGTATAAATCATTTGCGAGTTTAACTAGCAACTAAACTATGATTCGTACGACCAAGCTTATGCCCGAAGTGGCTAAGTAGAGTTAGCAGAATCTAACTTACGTCTAGAGAGGCTAAGTTACGATTTGTGAGTCTAGTTTTAAGCTTAAGTTACAACTTTAAAATATTTATACAAAAAATTAACAAAGAAAGGCAAAATAGTTCATTGATTGATAAAAAGATTAAAAAATCCATTACAAAATTACAAAAATCCACTCTAAGTCTAATCTTCTTCTTTCCTCGCTTCTCGAACATCGCTCTTTATCTTATCAAGAACTTCTTTGTGCTCCAGCTGCACTTCAGGATGTTCTTCTAACCACGCCATTATATCAGTCACATAGTTGGCGGGCAAACTTGGAAACACATAAGGACCAAAAAAGTTCAAGTCCTGGAGTTGGTCAGATTGACCGTCAACCTCAAACTCCAAATCCTTCACCTTTTCAAAAGAAGCGTCTAGATCTTCTTTCATCTTTCTCGACTCCTCCGTGGATTGGGAGAAGCGGTCATTCAGATCCTTTAGGTCAGAGGTGGACTCAGAAAGTTCTACTTGAAGCTTTTGAATTTGTGATTCAAAAGCCATTGCATTGCCAACCTCCGCACTCAGCTGCATCTTCAGTTCTTCAATCTGTTTAAGAGCATCAGTGAGCCGCGATTCAGATTCCTTCAAAGAGTCACGTTCTTGGCGAATAGTGGAAATCTCAAGCCTATGTGCAGCACACTCTTTATTCTTCGCCATCATCGCCTTCTCATGCTCAGCAGCTTTCTCTTCCAATTTCTTGTTGTTTTGGAAGACCTTTCTCATTGACCACACTTCTTTACAGACAGCTTGATACTTGTCATCAAGCTTATCATATTCTTGTTGGGATCGAAGCGTGTCATTGCATGATTGCATCCCAAGAGCAGCATTCGATAGATACGCGGCCTACAAAAAAAAACAATTAAATTAGCACAAAAATACATAAGTTAAATGCGAGTTTAGGTCACTTACAGCAGATAGAGCTTTAGTAAGCTCCTCTCGTATCCAATCCCTAGGCTTCGTCAAAAGTATCTGGGTAGCTTTAGATCGCACCCCCTCATCTGCAAACAGGCTCGGATAATCAAAATTGGTTCGGAAGGGAGCAAACTCTGGTACCGACCTCGAGCACGACCCAGTTTCAAACGTGCCACGAGGATCAGATCCTTCAGTCTTCCTTATCTGAATTAATTTGGTACTACGCAACCTCACAGCCAAATGAGGGAGCACCACTTCACGGTAGAGATGTGCCCCTTTCTTCTTCTTAATTGGTTTTCCAGAAGGGTCTTCCGACTTCAGATAATGCGTCACATCAGTAAAAGTGAAATCCTCACGCTGACACAAAGCGAAAGGAACCCCTTGACCACATTGATAAGTAGCAAAGGCTGAAGAAATATTCTTCACATGCTTCAATTCCGCCTTGCTTAGTGCGCAAGGAACATCCAAGTGTACGCGACGAGCATTGGCCCAGCCCTCTCGACTCCCGCGTACGAACATCGAGTCAACAAAAAAGAGCTCACTCTTCCACTGCGACCCATAGTTAGTGGGGAGTTCAATGATCAATTCACGTCCGTGAAACCGCTTAGCCAACCCCAACCGACCAGATTCGGAAGCGGGAGCCTTGACAAATTTGAAGAACCAGCAAAACAAGGCAGTGGTTGCAGGGATATTCAAACTCCAACAGATGTTGGAGAATCCTCTCAAGTATATAAAGAATGCTGCCTGCATCTATGACAGCAACACGCCACCTTGTAGCAACACTTCACTCATTAGTATAGGAATGGGCAGCATGGAGAAATGTCTGAAATAGAGTCGGGGAATCGCCTGAAACCCCGCACGAGGAAGGTTCGTGGGTTGATATTGCGACCCCCAAAATCGCAAACGCCCAGAGATGCGCATCCCCCGCAGAATGTCCCGGGCTTCGCGCGCAGACATGACAGAAAAGGGGTGCACGGTATCCATTTATGGCACAAGGGGAGCATTCAAAGACACTTCTTCAAAGGACCCCTCGCTCACGTCGCTTAGGGGCAGCAGCTTAATCTCACCACCCCGCAAAGTTTCACAGTGAGCATGGCCGGTGTGGTTCTCAACTCCCTCATAAAAAGGAAGGTTAATATGGTCTTCATCCTTATCCACTTCAGTAGGACGAGGAGGAATCTTCGATCTCTCAGCCGGATCAGGTCGACGTCGGCTTTGACCGCGGTCCAGTTCTAGTTCCTGATCATAGTCAAAGGGCTCAGGAACCCGTACACCCTCCGCGGGGGGGATGTGTGTCTTTTCCTTACCCCCCATCCCATAAGTGGGAGGAATGGGGGTACTACCCTCGCCACCTTCGCGAGACAAGTTCTTCGCATGTTTAGGGTGTTTTCGCCTTCTTTTCTTACTAGGCCTCTCCGATTCAACAGTCGGCCTCTCGCCCATGTCAGTAGAGGTCAACCCCTCAGTGCGGGTGACCGAAACATCAGGTGCCACCACCTGAATGGGCACATATGCTTCAACATTAGCCCCCTAGTTTAGGAGCAATGTCGGCGATTTAGGTGCCAAACTCGCCGATGTTTGAGCAGAACTCGCTGATGAAGCACTAAATCTGCTACCAGGGCTCACGGTGGTGCGAGGTGATGCTGGAGGCTCTGGAGTCCACGACGCGCGCTCTACGTCAAATACCTGCAAGTGGAAACTAGGCGATTCTAGTGAGACTCGCCGAGTTTCATAGTGGTGCTCTGGTGTGAGAGAGGAACTTGAATCATGCCTTTGAGTGTCCCCTTGGGACCCTTTTTATAGGGTCTCGGAAGGCGCAATCAAAGGCGGACATCGCGCCTATGGTCATATATGGTAACATTTATGACGTTGGCTGGCGGCGAATAACGGTCGTAAGTCGGCGATTTAGGTACGGAAGTCGCCTAATTAGGGCAAACTCGTCGAGTTTCCAGGGGCAAGATGTGCAGTCTACCATACTGCCGATCTTGGCCCTAACTCGGCGACTTATCCTTTAACTCGGCGACTTGGTAGTTCAATCGGCGACTTACGGGTTAACTCGGCGATCTGGACGATGAACGTGTTCCGCACCGTGGGAGCTCTCCGAGGGTTCGGCCAAAGCGACGGAACCCTAGTCCTTGTTGAAAGGCGTTGCTGGGAGTGGCTGCCGTAATCAGGCATGTCTCACCAGTACTCCCCCCAGAAGAGAGCACAAGAAACATGCGTGTATCGCCAGTATCCCCCCCCAACCAAGGTTCAATGTGTGTGATCCAGCACCAAGGCCAAAGCGACAAGATGAGATCGAATCATTCCGCCCACAGTGACGTAGTGATTCAGAATCCATTAAGGCCAAAGCGTCAAGAATGGATCGAGTTCCAGGCCACGGTAACTCTGTTTATAGTCGTTCCTTGATCAAGGGCGACTGCACTGTGTTTATCAAGGCCGAAGCGACAAGATTAATTCCGGCCGAAGCGACGGAATCTGATTCAGGCCGAAGCGGCAGAATCGGGTTCTAGCCAGAGCGATAGAACCGAGTTCTAGCTGAAGCAATAGAACTAATGTTTATAGTCCCCCCTGATCAAGAGCGACTTAAAGTCCGCAACGACGGCCCCCTTCAAGGCTTAAAGCGACAAGATGGGTTGAGATCGTTAAGGCCAAAGCGACAGAACGATCTCTAGTCTATCGAGGCAAAAGCGTCAAGACAGATTGACTCACTATTAGAGTCTTATTCTGGCCGAAGCGACAGAATAACACCTGCAAAAAAAGAAAACATTCTGGCCAAAGCGACAGAATAATACCTG
>LFYR01000757.1:910362-1031478 GCA_001185155.1 Zostera marina | reverse complement strand
AAAAGTCTGACATCTTCAGAAAAGGATAGAATAGGCAGTCCCACATCGACATCCTCAGGAAAAGATGATATCGACTTTTTACAAACATCGACATCTCCAGGGAGAGACGAGATCGACTTTTGTATAAATTTTGACATCTTCAGAAAAGTATGTTGACCAAAAGAAAGCATCGACTACACTGACGTACTTCAGAGTAAAGGCGTAAGTCGAGTAAAGGAAAAGGTAAAAAAGTATATTTATTCAAAATTACGAAAAATGATGAATGAAAAATATTACAGGTTCCTAATTAAAATTGATACGGCGACGCAAGCGGCGAGGAACCTGATCCAGCGGGGAAGCACCGCGGCGGGGACGCCTCCGACGTCGGCCACGAGGAGGGACAACAGAAGAAGAGGCAGGCGGAAGATCGCCACCAGACCATTCTTCAAAAATGGATTCCCTAGCAGCAACAGCAACACTCTGCCGCTCAACAATAAGCTGGCGCAGAAAAGGAAGATCCAAGGTTGACGACCGAGGATCCAAAATATTTAATATTCGATCCAGCTCCTCAATCTCTCCCTGAATAAAATCAGCAAAGAGACTCACAAAAAGAGCCATGGATTAAGGAAAAGGAGGACCTAGGGGTCCTATTTATAGACCCTAGGACAGCACAAAAGGACAAAAAAGGGGTAAAATCGACTTGTTGGCACAAGAACTCGACTTTTGGACCAGAGAATCAGAAATCGACTTTTTCACAAGGGAAGCGATGCAAAGACCCAGGGGATCGACTTTTTGACAAAAGTCAATAAACATCACTGGGATCGACATTTCACAAAAGTCGACCAAACTCAACAAGGGATCGACTTTTTCTTCTCACACAGAAGGGATGCAGAAAAAAGAACCCTGACGAGTTGGAGTTGCAGATGCACATCAAGGCAGGAGGGTGTAACACAAAATGCTCCACAACTCGGGCGGCGATACGGCAGCAAAATGACTTGAGCCATATAAAGATATTTGAACTCCTACCATTGCTGGACGCAGTAACAAGGTAGGACGCCAAATTAACTCTACCTACGGAAGAACGTAGGCAGAGAAAGTCTTAATGGTAACAGAGTCAGGATGCGTATCCCATCCAAGGAAAAGAGTGAACCTCACCTACGGAAACGTAGTGTTAGACGAGGGATGTACTCAAAAGTGAACCCCACCTACGGAAGAACGTAGGTTAGACGGGGGACACATCGGCTAAAGAGCGAACCTCACCTACGGAAACGTAGTGTTAGACGAGGGATGTACTCAAGAGCGAACCTCACCTACGGAAACATAGTGTTAGACGAGGGATGTACTCAAAAGTGAACCCCACCTACGAAAGAACGTAGGTTAGACGGGGGACACATCGGCTAAAGAGCGAACCTCACCTACGGAAACGTAGTGTTAGACGAGGGATGTACTCAAGAGCGAACCTCACCTACGGAAACGTAGTGTTAGACGAGGGATGTACTCAAAAGTGAACCCCACCTACGGAAGAACGTAGGTTAGACGGGAGATACATCGGCTAAAGAGTGAACCTCACCTACGGAAACGTAGTGTTAGACGAGGGATGTACTCAAGAGCGAACCTCACCTACGGAAACGTAGTGTTAGACGAGGGATGTACTCAAAAGTGAACCCCACCTACGAAAGAACGTAGATTAGACGGGGGACACATCGGTTAAAGAGTGAACCTCACCTACGGAAACGTAGTGTTAGACGAGGGATGTACTCAAGAGTGAACCTCAACTACGGAAGAACGTAGGTTAGACGAGGGATATACTCAAGAGCAAACCTCACCTACGGAAGAACGTAGGCTAGACAAGGATAAGTTCAAATAACAATTCTCACCTACGGATGAACGTAGGTAGACGAGGAATCACACTTAGCCTCAGTCGCAGAAAAGCGAGCAAAAGGAGGGGGCAAGTATAAAAATAATAAATCCTCACCTACGGATAAACGTAGGTTGACGAGATCGTCAAACTTCAGGGGGGAGTATCACAAGCTCTCCCGACATTTCTATCGCTTTGGCTAGAGATCGTCAAACTTCAGGGGGGAGTATCACAAACTCTCTCGACTTTTCTGTCGCTACGGCTGAAAATTGTCAAAACTCAGGGGGGCGTATCACAAACTCTCTCGACTTTTCTGTCGCTCCGGCCGGAAATTGTCAAAACTCAGGGGGGGAGTATCACAAACTCTCTCGACTTTTCTGTCGCTCCGGCCGGAAATTGTCAAAACTCAGGGGGGAGTATCACAAGCTCTCCTGACACTTTTATCGCTCTGGCCAGAAGTCGTCAAACATGAGCACGGTAAGTCTGTCGCTTCGGCCAGATTCACCGAGGATTGATCAAAGTAAAGAAAAAATATCGCTAGAGGTAAAATCGGTTAATAGTCATATGCGTTTTCAGACTGATTTAGTTGTTTTGCAGGATGTTTTCTTTTTTGCAAATATTATTCTGTCGCTTTGGCCAGAATGTTTTTCTTTTTTGCAGGTATTATTCTGTCGCTTTGGCCAGAATAGGACTCTAATAATGAGTCCAAGTATCTTGTCGCATTCTGCCTTGATACACTAGAGATCGTTCTGTCGCTTTGGCCTTAACGATCTCAACCCATCTTGTCGCTAAAAAGCCTTGAAGGGGGCCGTCGTTGCGGACTTTAAGTCGCTCTTGATCATAGTGGACTATAAACATTAGTTCTATCGCTTCGGCTAGAACTTGGTTCTATCGCTCTGGCAAGAACCCGATTCTGTCGTTAAATAGCCTTAATCGATTCTGTCGCTAAATAGCCTTAATCGATTCCGTCGCTTTGGCCGGAATTTATCTTGTCGCTTCGGCCTCGATAACACAGTGCGTCGCCCCTGATCAGGAAAGGACTATAAACATGAGTTACCGTGGCCTGGAACTCGATCCATTCTTGACGCTTTGGCCTATGGATTCTGAATCATTACGTCATTGTGGGCGGATGATTCGATCTCATCTTGTCGCTTGGCCTTGGTGCTGGATCACACACTTTGAACCTTGATTGACGGGGGAGGGGGTACTGGTGATACACCATGTTTCTTGTGCTCTCTTCAGGGGGGAGTACTGGTGAGACATGCCTGATTACACCAGTCACTATCCATCAACGCCTCTCAACAAGGACTAGGGCTCCGTCGCTATGGCAGGACCCCCGGAGAGCTCCCACGGTGCGGAACACGTTCATCGTCCAGATCGCCGAGTTAGCCCGTAAGTCACGATTGGACTACCAAGTCGCCGACTTTAGGGACAAGTCGCCGAGTTAGAGCCCAGATCGGCAGTATGGTAGACTGCACATCTCGCCCCTGGAAACTCGACGAGTTTACCCTAAATAGGCGACTTCCATACCTGAATCGCCGACTTACGACCGTTACTCGTCGTCAGCCAACGTCATAAATGTTTCCATATATGACCATAGGCATGATGTCCGCCTTTGATCACGCCCTCCGAGACCCTATAAAAGGGTCCCAAGGGGACACTCAAAGGCACAACACAAGTTCCACTCTCACCAGAGCATCACTAAGAAACTCGCCGATTCTCACCAGAATCGCCTAGTTTCTACTTGCAGGTATTTGACGTAGACTTGAAGCGCGCGTCGTGGACTCCAGAGCCTCCGGCATCACCTCGCACCACCACGAGCCCTAGTAGCAGATTCAGTGCTTCATCAAAAATGTATAAACAAAATGCCTTAAAAATGCACTACGAATATTGTAGTCTTCCGGTGGTGGATGACACCGCAAAACATGCCGTACACCATGGAATAAACATTGGTCTTATAGGTCGTATCGAAAGTAACGAAGTCTCCAAATAACTTATAATTTTAATCATAGTAGGATCGGCCCAAAAGAGGTGTTTCAAACGACCTTCATCATCTTTGACAAGATCATTAAAAATGTCCTTATTTTCTAACTTTTTCATTTCGAATTCCTCTACAATCAAGTCGACGTCGTAATTTTTCAAATCTATGCGATCATCACGAACCATATTATTAATGTCCAATGTCATGCAACCCATATTCTGCGGTCCATCAAGTTGATTAGAGAAATAGGCAGCCTGTTATGATACCGGAACATTAACTTCAGCTAGCGAGGAAAAAAGTAATTTGGAGGTATGAGATATTGAACGATTTATTGGAAGGTATCGAATTTTTGAGGGGGTCGTAAATGAGTGATTATAACATATATCTAACCCTAAAATCAAACCCCCAAATACATATATAAACCCCTAATACTAAATACAAAAATCCCCAAATACATAAACCCTCAAATACATAAACCCCCAAATATGTAAACCCCTAATTAAATAAAACAACCATAAACCCCTAATTAAATAAAACAACCATAAACCCCTAATTAAATAAAACAACCATAAACCCCTAATTTAATAAAACAACCATAAACCCCTAATTAAATCAAATACCCATACATCAAATGAAGAACAAAATAAAAATAAAAAGAAAAAGAGAAAGAGAAAGAGAAAATGTAGAAGAAGAAAAAGAAGAAAACATGAGATGAAAAATAAGAGGACAAGAAGAAGAAAAAGATGGAGATGAAGTAGAGGAAGATGAAGAAGAGGATAAAATAACCTTGGAAAGATGACCAGAGGCGCTCAAATCGCCGGAGGGAAGTTTGGGAGGAGTGGGGAGAAGTTGGGAGAAATGAAAAAATCTGGAATTTTTTCCATATATATAAAAAAAATCCTGGGGGCCTGGCCGTCAGGAAATACTTAAATTCGAGTTGACTGTATGAGGGACCACGGCGGCGCAAGTTGTAAATTTTAGGGTTTTTGAATATCCTGGCGGCCAGGCCGCCAAATAATGAAAAAAACAAGCGAGAAAATTAGCTAGCGGCCAGGCCGCCGACTATTTTTTCCCTGACCGTTGAGGGATTTAAGATACTGGCGGCCTGGCCGCCAGTAACTTAAAAAAAAGGTAAAATATTCCGAGGGAAAATTATGCCGGCAGACTAGTGTAGCCTGCCGACGGCCAAGCCGTCGGTCCTATCTACCGGCGGCCTGGCCTCCAGGAGGTTGCCGCCAGACGTTGATTTTTTGTAGTGTTTGATTTTAAAAAATCATTATTTATATCACTAATAATATCAATAAAGATGCAGAGTTAAGATATTTTGCTTTCATTTGTCCTTTCATATTAAACTTTAAGTATATTTATCCTTTCATAATAATTTCTTTGTCTATTAGGAAATTTCATCAAGAGATGATGATACATTTGAAGTACACGTGGAGGAACCGGAAACCCCTTTGTGTACATCATCACCTCCATTAAGTGTAAGACTTCAAGAGATAACAAACTCACTCAAACGTCTATGCGCTGAACCCTCTTCTACAAGCAATGCATCATTTGATTTAATGGAACCCAAAACACCTGTAATTCCATTCGATATGGAAGTCAGGGGTAATTTGGTCACCTCAATATTTATTACTCCACGTGAAGAATTGAAAACACGCGGTGTTGAAGTGAAGGTTGTATTTAAATACATTATGTTTTTTTACTTTGGTATTTTTCATTTAGAAAGAATCCATTTATTGGCTTCACTAATTGTTTTGCAGAATACTATTTAAACAACGCCAACATGTAAGTTTATTCCATTGATCAAATAAATATTATTTTCGATGTGGAATAAAAGATTATGAACTTGTTTATGTATTCCTTTGAATGATGATTCTATTATTTATCTGATATTTTTGTCTATTTGGAATCAAGGAAGAGCTTATGGATTTGAAGGTCGGTTGTTTTTGTATGAAATCATTGTTTTATTATAATCAACTTATGCACTGACAGATGTTATTTTTATAGGGAATTGGAGAAAAAAGAGCAAATTATATAATCGACCTTCGCAAAGAAAGTCCACAACCTTCAAGTAAAGTCACTAAAGTAGGAAAGTCAATATTATTATTACTTCTTTAAAAGGTTGTGGACTTTTTTGCGAAGCTCGATTATATAATTTGATCTTTTTTCTCAAATTCCCTATAAAAATAACATTTATCAGTGCATAAATTGATGATAATAAAACAATGATTTCATTACAAAAATCAACTGATTCTATTTGAAATAGAAGTAGAAAAATCAATATTATTATTACTTCTTTAAAAGGTTGTGGACTTTCTTTGCGAAACTCGATTATAGACATACATTATAACTCTTGATTAAAATGATAATATCTTTCAGCTAAGTAAGTGACTTAAAAAATATTGGAGTTTTTTCAAAACATGTATTTCTCAATTTCATCCAAAAATTGAAAGATGTAGTCTCACCCTTTTGTTAAAATTCTTACATAATCCATATAAATAAATGTCCTCTATTAGGTAAAGAACATGGTCAATAAGATGGTTGAGAATTTGGATTTGTGATAAGAAGCCTCAAAGACCAACTGCAAAAGTTGTTTTAATAGTATTTTGTGTATTTGTGTGTAGATTGCATGTGTATTTTTCATAACATTCAATAGTGGGGAATATGATCTTGCCATTTATATAAATAATTTTTGTTTAGAATTTTTGGATTGCCATTTCTTCTCCCAATTCTTAGAAGGAAAAAAAATCTGGAAATTTGAAATCTTATATAATTTATTAATGAGTAAATTTGAAGTACAACTCATTACCCAAAACAAACACTTTTCACCCCTACTATTGTAAATTTCTTTTAACAACTTAAAAGAAGAATAAACAAAATTTCAGAAAAGTTCAAGTATAATTTCTTCTAGCAGTTTATCCAAGATCTCATCTCTAACTCCAATTCCAATCTCTTCAACACAAGAATGAATATCTATCCAAGAAGCTTGCGAAGAACACAAATCCTTTTCGACAATCTTCAACAGTTTCATTGGCCGGTGAGGTACAAACCAAACATTCAAACATTTCCAAGCTTCTTGGATCAGTTTATCTCCGAAAGGAAAACGCTTGATGTTATTATCGGCGAAACATGTCCAAGGTATGTGATTGGATGATATTTTATGGATATTCTCCACAATTTTAGAAATGCAATCAAATAGATTCCACAGATCGTTTGGAATTTCACCAGATGGGTCTCAATCTCATCATAAAGATTAAGATCAAATACCCGAGTCGAGTTAGAATTAATAAATTTGGCATTAATATCACATAAACCACATGCTTCTAGTAAAGCTTTCAATTACTTGAATTTGAACTCAGTGTCTCCAACACATAAATCCAAACTTGTTAGGGAATTTATATATGATTCATCTTTGAATTCTGAATAATCCGTAACTTCCGTGGTGAAGGTAGTTTGGCATATCCTGGATTGAGTCGTTCCAGGGAGAATGTGGCAGTTAGCTGTTCCTCAGAGGTATTCTATTCAAGCTATATAATTGGATTTTTTTTAGAATGTATATAATTTCATATTTAATTATAAATATAGATTGTACCAATGTAAATGAGAAAGTAGAAGATCCACCTTTTCCATCATTTTCAGTAGCGTTAAAAGGTTCTTCGACCGATTGATTATCTTTTTCATTGACGATCATACCAAAATCTAACAAAAAACAACAAAATCAATCAATCCAATTTTCAGTAGAATTTTTTTTTGTAGAAAACATGTTACATACCTTCTACAGGGGTTGATATTTCTTCTTCAGTAGAAATATCTTTTGAAAAGATTGATTTAACTTTTTGTGGTTCAGTCAAGTTTTCTGATCTTCTAGATTCTAATAATTTTATCGAAGGACTTATCACATCGTCACCTTTCATCAATAATCAGATACCAAACTAATGTTATCATCTGCGATCCTTTGCTTACGGTATATTCCAAAGGTTTGCCTCAATCTCCTCTTAATGTCTCGAACCGTAGAGAGGAGGATTCCCCATTTTTTGCCTCTGTTTGAGCTTGAGTAAAACGAAGAAGACGCATAAGACGAAGAAGAATGTGATATACTGCTATTTCTCGACACTTTAGAATCCTTCTCCATTGTTTTCTAGGACAACTCAATTCCATCTTTATTTTCTTGAGAATAATCAATGCCATTATTGATTAGGATCAAGTTCACAAGCTTTGGATGTTGAAGAACTTGAAGCAACAACTCCTTGTTTGATCGCAATATATTGAGAACATATTTCAATTCCTCAGAATTGCTGTTTTTATCAATGAGTGTAGTCTGAAGAATCCCGTCCAGCACTTCATCAAGAGTTTTCTGAAGAACATGGTCATCGGTCTGAGGTAGTTGTCTAGAATTCTCAGTTTCTTTCTTCGATGTATCTGGAATCTTCTTGTTATTAACCATTTTGCTTTTATCCTCACTACTTATCAGCGATTTGAACTTCTTTTTATTCAAATTCCATTTATCTGCATACAAGAAACAGAAAATTATGTCAGTTTGAGCATAATTATGAAAAAATTTACTGATAAAAACTGGACATAATTTGGAGAGAACCATCAAGATAAGTCAAACTGGGTTTACAAAATTAAGTATAAAAGCAATGGAGACATTGAAAGGTACAATGCCAGGCTGGTAGCCAAAGGCTACACACAAAAAGAAGGCCTAGACTACAATGAATCTTTCTCTCCAGTAGCCAAACTATTATCAATAAGAACCCTACTTGCAATTGCATCAATAAAAAGATTGCATCTATCTCAGATGGATGTCAGCAATGCATTCTTGCATGGTGAGCTAGATGAAGAGATATACATGACACCACCCAAAGGCCTCCTACCCCATGGTGACACCAGAGTTTGCAAGCTAAAGAAGTCCCTCTATGGACTCAAGCAAGCAAACAGGAACTGGTTTCAAAAATTGGCAACATCCCTAACAGCACTTGGATACTGCCAATCAAAAATTGAATCAACACTATTTTCTCTTCAAAAATCAACTGCCTACACTTGCATCCTCATTGTGGATGACATCATTATTGCAGGTGACAACCCAAATGAAATACAAAAATTAAAAGATGACCTCAAAAATCTATTCAACATCAAAGACCTAGGAAACTCGAAATATTTCCTAGGTATTGAAGTCAGCCACTCCCAGGAAGGGATACACATAACACAAAGAAAATATGCCATGGACATTCTTCATGAGTTTGGATATCTGGGGGTCTCCCCATCCAACCTACCCATGAAGCATGACCTTGACTTCAGAAAAGATGAAAGTCCCCAATGAAAGATCCATCTGCATACAGAAGGCTCATTGGAAAACTCATCTACTTAACCATCACAAGACCTGACATATGCTTCCCTGTTCAAACACTAAGCCAATTCTTAGCAAACCTAACAACATATCATTGGGAAGCTTCCCTTAAAATTCTTAAATATCTCAAAAAATCACCTGGACAAGGAATAACCTATAAAAGATACTCTTATCTAAAACTATCAGCTTACTGTGATAGTGATTGGGCTGATTGTACATTGACCAGAAGGTCTGTCATAGGTTTTTGTGTATTACTTGGTTCATCCATAATCTCTTGGAGATCAAAAAAACAAACAATTGTATCAAAATCATTTGCTGAGGCAGAATACAGGGCAATGGCAACAAGATCTTATGAAATTACATGGCTTCAATATATATTACAGGACTTTGGCATCAAACCAAAATGCTCTGCAACTCTATATTGTGATAATCAATCTGCAATCCACATTGCCAAAAACCCTGTATTTCATGAAAGAACAAAACATCTTGATATTGATTGTCATATTATCAGAGATCGTGTGTTAACAGGTGATATACATCTTGAAAAAATTGCTAGCTGTGTTCAACTTGCATATATGCTAACAAAGCCAGTAACAAAGATCATGCTACAAACAATACTGTCCAAGCTGGGAATTTCGGATCTACATTCACCAGCTTGAGGGGGTGTGTTAAGGATCCAATAGGCCCAGTCTGATACATCAAAAATTTATATTAGGCTAATTTTACTTAGATCCCTGTGATTAGTTTAATTACAGATTAAGGCGGAAACCCTAGGTATAAATAAACTCAGGGTTTCCTCAAGTGTTTCTTGGCGTTTTTACTTCTTCCTCGCGATTCATCTTCTACTCTCTCTCAACGGCACTCTCAGGGTGTGTTCCTCTGGAACCCTAGATTTCTACTCTCCAACTTTGTTGTACTTATTCTGTTTTTGCATATACTTGATCAATAATATTATTGTTATTCTCGTTTCCATCGATCACGCTGTGTGTGCATGTGTGCTCCGCTCTCCACTCCCCTCTCTCGCACTCTGTCTCGCTCAAACACAACAAACCGTATCCAGGCTCAGGAAATCTTCACTCAGGAAATCTTCATGATCTCTTAGACATTTTGAAGATGTCAGGTTCCAACCTGTGGATTTTCATTCGACAATTAATGTTAATTTGATGAAGACCGACAAAACAAGAAATAAAAAAAACATCATCTGTTTTCGATAAGTACAAAAATCCGATTGATCTTTGTAATCTCATTGATTAGATTGATGTCATGTTTCAAAATTAGATTTTCATGTGGTAATTAAAACTTGATTTTTTGTGTGTAAAATCTATGTATTTGAAAGCTAAATCTTTGAAGAGCTTACAAGAACTAATGCCACAACTCCAATTCAGATTTTTAGAAAATCTGTAGAGAAAGAAAATAATGACATTAAAGTTCAAATAACAACTCCAAAACAACCGATTGTCACCACAATAATTGACAATGACGACGAATTTAACGACCTACCAATTTCTTTAAGAGTGCACAAGAAACCAAAGTTAAGCTCCATGGTGAAACAAATAAAGAATAGACATGTAGGTACAAAATAATCGATAAATTTTATTTCCGTTCAATTATTTTTAAATATATTTTGCGTTATATTTCAGATTAACGAAGCTAAGAAAAAGAATGATATGATACTAAAGGAACAAGTAGACCTCAACAAATTGATCGATATGAAGAAAAATCAACAAAAAAGAAAGATTAAAATTCAATCAATTAATTGAGAAGGCTGCATTGATTGGTGGCGTTGTATGTGATGATATTTCATACGATTCTTTTTCATTGAACTCAATAACTGCAAGCATGCCAGTTAAGAGTGTGGTACATACAGTAAATTTAAATAAAATTATCTCTTGTTACACACTAATTCTATTATGCCAAAATCCAGTACATTTCAATATACACACAAGTTTTGAAGAGAAAAAATGAAAAGCCAATGTATGATTGAAGAACACATAAAATGTGTTCACCCAATCCAAATGGTAACAAAAAATATTCACGTATAAAAATTATTAAATTTTTGTAATAATGATAACATTTGAATCTATGATGCAGAAAAAAATGCAAAGGAAAACTTAGACAACGTGGAAGACGACTGGAGTGAAATTGAGAAAATCTTCGTTCCTTTTGAAAGATAAGAGGTATGACATCTAATATGTCTATGTATTTATAATAAAAGATTTCATCATTACACACCTTTTAGAGATGCGGAGCCACTTAACAAACAATTTCATGATTGTGTAAGTACATTTGTGTAATTGTAATTATTACAACTTTAACCCTTGAGTTTGGTTAAATCTTTTGTGTGAGTATTACTATTTCATTGGGCCCCTCAAGATATTATACTTTCTAACTAATTAATCTAGATATTAGTAACTAACTTTACTAATATTACTAATACGCCCTTCAAGCGTAACGGAAGTTCTTCGGTGAGCTTGATACGTAGTGTTTCTTAAGTTGGTCGTGGAAGTGGCTTGGTGAGCAGATCTGCTATCTAATCCTTTGAGATGATAAAGCGAACTTCAAGGACTTTGCCAAATACTCGTTCTCGAACGAAGTGATAGTTCATCGCGAAGTGTTTGGACTTCATGTGATGTGCTGGATTATTGGAGATGGCTATTGCTCCGGAATTGTCGCACCAAATTTTTGTTGGTATTGTAATTTTTATATCCAAATCCTTTAGTAGCCCCCTGATCTAATCCATTTCTGCTGCCGTATCTGCGACACTTCGATATTCTGCTTCGGTTGTGGAGTGTGCTACCATGCTTTGCTTTCTCGATCCCCATGAGATTAAGTACGATCCGAAAAATACCACATATGCCCCCTGGCTTCGACTATCATGCTTGTCTCCTGCCCAATTGGCATCTGAGAATGCTACCAGTTTTGATGTTACTGAGCCTTTGATATGCACTCCATGGAATAATGTCCCCGCAACGTAGCGAAAGATTCTCTTAAGTGCCTCCCAATGAAAGGTTGTTGGTGTTTTCTTTATTTTGCAACTTTGTTTACGGAAAAGGATAAGTCTGGACGTGTAATAGTTAAGTATTGCAGACTTCCTATCATTTGACGAAATAACGTTGGTGACTCGAATGGAGTAGCTTCATCATACAACCTTACCCTACTATCCATGGGTGTGTGAGCTGGTTTCGAGATATCTAGGCCGCATTTCTCTAGAATACTCCTTGCATACTGACGTTGGGACAAGTAGAGAGAGCCGGCTTCTTTCCAGTCACACTGAATTCCCAAAAACTGATGTAGTCGTCCCAAATTTTTTACCGGAAATTGTTTTTGAAGGCACTTAATTGTGTCATCTATAAATTTCGTTGAGGAGCTTGTAAAAATTATGTCATCCACATATACGATTAACCACGCCTGTATATTCCCTCGTCGAAACATGAATAGGGAATGATCACATGTACTTTCGGAGAAGTCAAGCTGGAGTAATGCGGTCCTAAGTCGAAAGAACGATGCTCGTGGTGACTGTTTCAATCCATATAAGGAACGCTTAAGTTTGCAAACGTTATTCGGGAATTCTTTATTTAGAAAGCCCGGGGTTTGTCGCATGTATACCTCTTCTTCAAGCGTTCCATGCACAAATGCGTTTGATACATCTAGTTCGGAGACTTGCCATTTGTTTGTTACTGCTAGAGATAAAATTAGTCGAATTGTTACCTGTTTTACTACCGGAGCAAATGTTTGATCATAATCAACCCCAACTAGTTTTGCCTTTCGACGTTCTAGGGTGTCATCTGATTTCATCTTGTTTTTAAAAATCCATTTACAGCTTAAGACGTTATGTTCTGGTAACCGTGGTACTAGTTCCCATGTGTTATTTGCTTATAGTGCATCGAACTCTTCCATCATAGCCTTAGCCCAGTAGGTGTCAAGTAGTGTCGATGTTGCACCCGTCGGAACTGATACAAAGGATTCCATTTGCAAATCCCCTTTCTTTAAACTCGATCTGCAGTTGATGCCGTAGTTACAAAATCTACGCCCCTGATGTGGACGCATGAATCTGCTTCAGTCTTTCCCATGCTTTTGCCGAAGATGTCGCGCTTGTGACTTGAGCTAGAATGTCAACTTGGAGTGTTGAAAAAACCCAGCCAAGAGTCAGTTGATCTTGTTGGATTTTCCCTTCATCGTTGCCAATAGAGATTTCCCCTGTGATGTAAGACAACAACCCATAACCACGTAAGAAAGTCGTCACCTGAGCTTGCCAGACGAAGAAATTTGTGTTAGAGAGCCGCTCAACACACTGGTGCTTCAGTTTCACAATCCTTGTTGCGCTGCCGGGTGTGGTGTTGCCGTTGAACGCCATGAGTACCGGAGCAGATTGTCGTCGTCAATTCCAGAACCTCGTCGCCGGTGCTGATTTGCGACTTGAAACAAAATAACTGACTCTGGAAAATTGCGATTTGAAACTTGAAACTGAATCTGGGATTGTGTGTGCTGTAGGAGTACGATTTGAAGAACGATTTAAAGAGGACTCGTGTCTTCTGCAGATCGATTTGAAAAAATCGTCGTCGTCTGCTACGGATCCTGCAAAGAAGTCGTTGTCTGCAACACGGAAGCGGAAATCGTCGTTGATTTCGGCGACTTCCTGCAGCCGTCGTCGTTGGAAGACTTTAATTTCAGAAGTCGTCGGTCATCGTCATTGATTGAAGCCGATTTTAGAAATTCGTCGCCGGAGCCGATTTGCGCTGGAAATCGTCGTCGATTTCAGCGACTACCTGCAGCCGCCGTCGTCGTAAGCCTTTAATTTCAGAACCCGCCGGTCATCGTCGTCGATTGAAGGCGATTTCAGAGGGTGCCGGAAAATCGATGTTCCCAAGTCTAAACACCTGAATCTGATACCATTACTCCTGTCGTGAGTAAACTTTCCACTACGCCCATTACTTTTGTGTGAGTATTACTATTACATTGGGCCCCCATATATAGGGTTATATTATACTTTCTAACTAACTAATCTAGATATTAGTAACTAACTTTACTATTTATTTATTAGTGCTAAATTATCTTCTTTTATGTGTAGGTACGTGAGTGATGTGGTTAAATCATTACATAATTAACATTTACTGTGATCATGAGAAGTCTTTATGGCTTACTAGACCTGGGGAGGATTTTCCATAAGCTTTATAATTATATTTGCATGGCAGAGATAGTTCTGTGAAGTAGGAAGGATGTCGATCAAATGAGGGATAAGATCGGTGAAATTGGACTCCCTTGGGATTAATGTATGGGCCGAATAGTTCAGGATCGAGGTCACTCTTGATTTTTGCGAATTTGGCGAAATTATTAAATTCACGTTTGGGGGGAATTGGGCGATGTCCATAATAATGGAATGAAATTAAGGGATGTGATGAGATATCTCAAAACCTAATAATTTACTATCTCACAATCAATTCTCAGTCATTTAGAATTTGTTTTTTGATATAGTAGGTGGTATATAAGTAAATATAAATTAAAGTGTATACATTAAAATTCTCAGTCACCTTAATAATATTAATAACCAACTGAGTTAATGGAGTTATGAATTTGTCTACTCCATTTAATATAATTTATACAAGGTTTTATAAAAATCAGAGTGTGGACAGCGGTTATCTAAAAATAGGACCAAGAGTCAGGCCCATTTTATAATGTATTTAGGGTTTTATACTAAAATGTGTGTGAGCAACTGCCGTCATTTTTGTTCAAAGTTTCCATTCTTCAAAAGCTTCTCCGATTTAAGTTGGATTTTTTCTGTTAGATCATGCCTACAGAATCCATCATTCAGATTACAACATCCAAGCATCGTCCTCCAAGAACTACAACGGTTAGTTTTCTCTATCGAATGTTTAGTTTTTCTGATTATTGTATACGTTGTGGTTTGTTCTTTCTTAGTTTTTTTTTGCGATTCTTTTTGGGAATATGTAGTTTATGTCTGTCATGTTGGATCGATCCCCTGTAATCCCTTGATTTGGTGGTTTTATATGCTAATCAGTTTGTCGATTTGGATTTTTTCTATCTTTGTAACAGTTACCTGTACGTGTTTACATTTAAAATATACAAATAATTTGATCCTTGCATTTTGCAATCATGAACTATCATTTAGGTAGGTATATGTAGATTGAAAATCACAGATTTTGATATTTACAAGTATTATTCTTTCTGCTTTACCTTTTGTTTTGAAATCAAATCCTCCTAAATTCAACCAATATGTTTTTCTCGAATCATTAGTTTATTTAAAATTTCTGATATTTTACGATCATTAAATATTGATCAATTTTATCCATAAAAAAATTACAAAAACACGGATCATTGTTGGTCCTTCATTTCTTGGATTTTTAGTTATTAACGAAATTGTGTATTTTATTCTTATAATGTTTTTTTTACGGATTGTATTTGCTGATTAAAAATGGAGTTTTATGTCAACATTAAAATTATATTTAAAGGTAATTATTATAATTTTTTTTAACTATTCAAAAATATGTATATAATTTATTTTCTATTTTGTTCCATAATTAGTCATTACTATAATTTTTTTTTAAATCAATCATTTTTTTAATGCATTGAAAATTAATATCATAAAATGTACTATTCAATTTGATCATTTAGACAATGAACCTTAACCATGATTGATGAAGTGATAAAAAGAATTAAAACTTGATTTTTTTTGTGTAAAATCAAAGTATTTGAAAGCTAAATTTTTGGAGAGCTTATATAAGAACTAAGGTCATAACTCCAATTCAAATTTCATCTACAAACGGATGGACAATCAGAATGGACCATCCAGAAGTTATAATATATGCTTCAAGCATGTGTATTGGATTTTAATGGATGTTGGGAAGACAACACCTACCAATAATAGAATTTGCTTATACGGTGTATAATAGTTAAGAACAGTTCTTATGGGAATCTCTCATCATCTCGTCCGTTCGTTTTAAGGAGCGTTCTTGGCCATCGATTTTTTAAAGCATCAACTTGATGAAGTTGTTACCGGTTGCATGCAACCTGTTGGGAATAAATTAAAAAATTGCAAATAGCTACTTGTATCCTAGTGCTAGCTTAGTAGTAGAAAAGTACTACCATACTTTAAAGCTGCTTAGTTAGTAGCATTGCTGACATCTACTACTAGCCAAAAAAAAAATCATTTAAAAAAGATTTGGTTTTATTTTTGTGCTCACCCTCCAAACCCCTAAAACCCTTGTTCCGGCGATTCTTGAAGCTACTTCCCGGCGCGTCGTCTGGGCATCGTCCGTCGTTTCTTCCGCTTTTGTGCATACGTCTTCGTCATCATCTCGCTGTCCGCTCGTATTGGATTTCGAAGCACTCTCTCATAGTAGTCGTCGACGGGAGGTTTTCATACATATCTGTCGCCGATATTTTTTATTCACGTTTCTTCATCACAGTCGACGATGGTATTTTTTGTTTTTCCCTACTACGTTTTGCTTTCGAAAGCTAGTATGAGTATCTTTCTCTATCTATTTATTTATTTTTCCAAAAAAAATTCGGCGCCTATGTACACCCAAACGTTGCTTAGATGACCGTTGCAATGTCATTTAAAACTTTCCCCAATAGATGTTGACAGTTACCTTGGAAACTGTTTTTGAATGAAAACTTAGGTCATTCTATATATATTAGATCTTGTTTGATTAAAAAATTTTGGATTTTGTTCTTTCTTTTCGTTTCTTTGGTATGGGTACTGTCGACTACATGTTCTATCTCTATTTCTTGTCTATTTTTATTTCATGTTTACTTTCCTATGTTTTTTGTCTGCGATTCTTATATGTTTTAATATATTTCCATTTGTTTGGTTGTGTGATTCTTTTAATTAAAACAAAAGAGGACTCACTGTTTCACTCGCTACCGGAGTCGTTTTTCACTAAAAAAACCAACGCAGTTCTGTAACCCATCTCCCGGTAGGCTGGCCGTCGGTAGATAAGACCAGCGGTCAGGCCGTCGGCATGTTACACTTATCCGCCGGATAATTTTCCCTCGTAAATGAGAGAAATGAGCTATCGGCCAAGCCGACGGTGTCTTTTTTTTTTTAAGATGTCAGCGGCCTGACCGCCAGTTTCAATTTTCCCAACGGTCGGAAAGAAGTGAGCCTGCGGCCTCGCCACCGGGATCCTAAAACCATCAACGGTCCGGACAAAAATTGGTGGCGGTTCGGCCGCTGACTATTTTTCCCCGTTTGTTTTTTCAGTAGCTGACGGTCTGACTGTGAGGATTTTTTGAAAACTCTAAAATTATAACTTACGCCGTCGTGATCCCCCGTACAGTCAAACCTAGTCAACTCGAACTTATTTAATAATTAAATAAATAATTATTTAATTAATTAATAATAAATAAAATGTAACAATCAGATTTTAAGTGTGATTGGTAGTTAGTTTTTAAATAATTGTTTAAATATTAATAATTAATTAAGAAAATATTGAAAATTCTAATAATCAGTTTTTATATTAATAACTTGATTTAAAATCCAATTTTTAAAAAAATTATCTAAAATTAAATTCATTTATTTATTTAATTAATAATTATTTAAATTTTAATCAAATTTAAATAATTATTTAAATAATTATTAATTAAAAAAAAAATATCAGATTTTTTATAAGTGTGATTGTTAGTTAATTTTTAAATAATTATTTATTAATTAATTATAATTGTATGTATTTCAGTTAAATGTCTGAAATCCGGGTACCCGATAAGGCTTGGTTAACTTTGAGCCCTTGTAGCTAAGAATTCAAAGATGGCCTCGCGGCGTTTGTTCAATATGGTTTACGAAAATGCCATGGTTTGTATAAGGAAGGATATTTACCATGTCCATGTAGAGACTGTACTAATAGAAATGCGATTCCAATTGTCGATTTACGTCAACACATTTTCATGAATGGTTGGTTGACACATTATGTTATATGGACGAAACATGGTGAACGAACTTACGATTCAGAACCAAACATGGAAAATATAGTTGAAGATGGACCAAATGAAATGCGTAATTTGGTTTGCGTGGCGATGGGTTGACCTAATGAGATTGAAAATATTTCAGATATTTCAGATATTCTAGATATTTCAGATATTTCAGATATCGATAACATGGAAAATATTGCAGATCATAAAGATGAAGATCTTCTAGAACTGAACGAAAATCTTCCAGATTTAAATTATGATTCGACTATTGTTAATCGGTTGAAAGACGCTGAACAAGAATTATGGCCCGATTATATCGAATTTACAAAGCTATCTTTTATTTTGGAATTATTTCAATGTAAGTGTATCAATCAGTGGTCCGATAAATCATTTGAGACGTTGTTATCCACAAAATCACGGTGTATTAGTCTCCGCCACTACATCCACATACTTAAAAAATCCGAATGACGATCCGACAATTGATGATCTTTCGTACCATGGAACTCTTCACAAAGTTTTCGAAGTATGTTACGAACACAATATGTTGAAATATCCGATGTTTCACTACAAATGGTACGAATGATATAAAAAAGACGTGTTCGGTCTGTTTAGTGTGAAAACGTCATTGTCAAAATACGGGGAAGAACTGTTTATTTTTGCCGAACAAGCTAAATAATGTTTTTATTTAATAGATCCAATTGAATCTGATATGAGTTTTGTATTAAACAGACCTCATAGACAAATATTTGATGTAGACGATGTATAATGAATTTGAATATTATCTTTATTTTATATCATCTTTCAATTAATTAGATTATCCTTATTTTATTTAGATGTATTGGTTACTAATCGCATTCGTTCTATAGATTTTCATAGTCGTCATGACTCCAGATCAGAGTGATGACTCTGATGATCAATATTATGATCATCCTGATCTACACATGAACACGGTTGGGTGCGGTAAAACGAGAAAAAAACAAAGATCATGCAGAATATCATCCATTACAAGGACAACGATTTGTAGTAAAATTTAAAAATGATCAAATTGTCTACGATAGCGTAGCAAGAAAATTAAACAAGAAAGTAGCAATGGTCGCGAACGATTTCAAGTTACTACAATGGACGTACCATGAATTGGACAAGACCAGAAAAATATAGATGAAGCGATGGAAACAATACAGGTTCATTAATTCATAGTTAATTATTATTATAAATTATATAGTCAATTAATGGTTAATTTTATAATTATTTATCGAACAGAGAGAATTTGATTACAGCGGGTCAACCTATGGTTATCGACGTGTCAACGAAATGTTAAACAAATTATGGAGAAACACTTACAACGTTTTACTAAATAAATATAATAATGAAGATTTAACAGTTGAAGAGGTTATGAAAAGTTTACCCGACTACATTATCAAATATCAATTTCTAAAAAAACTGATCGAGAGAATATCACCGAGGGGAATGGTACGTATTAAATATTATTTCTTTTTAATGCAATAAAATTAAAAAAATTTAACTTAATTTCTTAATTTTGTCTTTTTCGTGATTGAATGAAATTTCTAAAATTAACAAAGACAATCAGGCAAAACAAACTTCACACAGTTTAGGTTCGAAAAATCTAGTATAACGAAATTACGAAGCTCTAAGTAAATTATTCAATTTCATATATACTTCAAATTTTTTTATTTTTTTTCCAATTTTTAATATTTCAGGAACAAAAAGAATTATCTGAAATTAAAATTTGGAAACAAAATATAAAGGCAGCTTATCCAAAAGACGAACGAGTGATATATAATTTTTTTTATTAATTACAGTTAATTACTATTTTTTTGACTGCTTTCAATTTTTTTAAGGATAAAACGATTCAATGGATAAAAAGTGAAGAAGCAAAAAATATGATTGAACAAGAAAATATGACAGCCACGATATTCATTTTTTTTCCATATAATTAATTAAATAATTTTACATATATATTTTTTTAATTAGGCTCTTATCAAGTTTGCTATAACCGAACATATTGGTAGAAGCTCGAAGAAAACTAGAGTATTAGGAACAACTGGTTCCTCATTGAGCAAGAAGACAACACATCGGATGAAGGTGGGGAACTTTTCAACAGATAAAGGAAAAGGTTCTATGACCGAAGCTGAGGTTGATAATAAGGTTAACGAAACAGTCGAAAGGGCAATGACTAGTCAGAATGAAGCGATGGCTCGTCAAATGACGTTTTTACAATAATACAACACGGCAATACTCGCTCAGAATCCTATCTTGCGCTTACCAGAATTTCTCACATTCTTCAACAACACTATGGCGCAACCTGCGGGAGGGTTCAACATAAATTCTTCTGGAGCGTCGACTTCTAGAGCACCTCAAGAACAACTGCACGAAACTCCGCCTCTTCAACAAACAATGCCACAAGAGGAGTACACTACTTCACCACCGTGCGGAGGAAGACCGATTATCTTCTCACAATCGGCATTATGAAAGGCGGTCGCGTCTAAACCTAAAAAGAAGAACAAAAAACAGAAAATAGAATTGTAATGACCGAATTTCTTTTCTGTCGTACTTTGATTATCGAAAATCAATTTTAATTTTAATTTTAATTTCATTTATTTCATTATTTCAATACAAAAAATATCAGTTGAGAACCTCTCTTTTAGGTTCTCAAATGAGAACTTCATCTCAACCATCTATTTTTTTTATGTTTGATCCTCACCCTTGCTTCTCAACCTGTTACAACCGGTGTCCCCCCCTCTCATCTTGTACCCTTTTCTTCATTTATTTATTCCATATAATGACTGATATTGTTTCACGATAACGATTATGTCAGAAGAAAAAAAATTACTCGCAGTTCTGAATCTTTCTCCTCCCTTCTCTGTCATTTTCTACAGCTGTTTTTTCATCCCTACTCTCATATCGTCCTCCGTTTTAATTTTTTTCCTCCGTCTTCCCTCCTTCCGGCATTTGATTATGAATTTTTTTTCTACATTCTAACTAGTTTCGATTTATCTCCAAGTTTTTTTCCTCCCATTGAATCCCATGGGTTCTTCTCTCCCTCTTCCATTCTATCTCTCTCTCCACATTTTGTTTTTTTTCTTATTCTTCTCCCGTCAATACTTTGTCAGATGTACTTCTTATTCTTCTTTTTTTTTACTTGTAATTCATCTTAGTCTAATAACCTGTTTTCTTTTTCATTGTACTCCCCTACCTCTGCTACTGCTGACAGTCGAATTCTTGTCTTTTATCTATTGGCATGATATGTCATCCCATCCAATCAATATCTTTTCAAATGATTTGTTCTATTCACATTATCATGTTCCTATAATATGTATACCGTTACTCGTATTTCATAGATGTCTTCTGCTAAAATATTTTTTATACGAAGAAAACCTAATCTTTGTCTATCCAACATCGGTTTTGCCACATTGTCCTTTTTATTGTTCATCTGTCAATACTCGGTTTTGCCACCTTGTACAATCGTCCTATTTTCCTTATTTTTGTCTTTTTGCCCCAACGTCTTCTTCTTCAATCTCCAAACACTTCATCATCTTCTTTCTCTATCATGTCTAGGTTATCCAACCCATCATCTGGTTTCATTTACTTCCCCCTGTGAAAACAAGGTAAATGATCTACTGTTTTCATTTTTTGTTTTCATACACTGAATGCTTCTTTTCTTTACCCATAGCATATAATGGCCTCTCCACCATCATTTGCGAATCAAGATCAACCTTCCATTCTGCAAGTTTCCCCCAACACCAATTCCATTTTCGTCACTCCTCCATATCGTTCACAACAGTTTACATATGATCACACAAACACATCTTGCAACGTTAGCTTAAAATTTCATTTCAATTCTCCTTAGTGTCAGACCAATGACAATACTATAGCTTCTGATGCAGATTTTTCGACCTCCTCGGTTCATCATGTCGTAGTTAGCACCATATTTCAGTCAGATTTTGTCTGATGTACATCTGTTGAGATTAGAAAATCCTCTGCTAATATGAATTATGGAACTGTTAAAACACCTAATAGTTTGAATTTTCAATTCAATTCCCCTCATCGTCAGACCAATGTTAATCTTACAACATGTAATGTTAATGTTTTTACCCCCTTGGATCCTGATGTCGTATGTAGCACATATTTTGATTCAGAATTTGTCTAATCCACCTCTGCTGATATTATGCAATCCTCTGTTGAAATTCGGTCTACCTCCGCTAATTTAAGTTACAGAACTGCTAAAACCCCTGACAATTATTGTAAACGAAAATTCTCCTCTCCTGTTCAAGATCCTGCATCTCCTGATCATCAAAATGCCTCTTTTAGTTATAGTCAATGCAATAAGCCATGTCCTGTTATAGGTCAGTTTTCCCTTCGTATGAATTGCCTGTTCAATCCTACTACGATTTTGCATCCGCTATGGGATTCTCTGTTCGTTTAGGATCGACAAAGAATGTAGTTGGCAAAGAAAGTGGACAAAAAATTCTTGTCATGAAGAAGTTGTTATGTTCTAAACAAGGCAATCCAAGTCTAATACTTCTACCGACCAACGGTACTAGACGGAAGAATGGTTTTTTTTTTACCGAAACGACGATGCGAATCCAGCCAAAGCGATGGATTTTCATTTCGGTCAAAGAGTTGGATTGTGGGTGGTCTTATTCAGCCAAAGCGATGAATAAAGACAAGGACTGAATAGACGATTCAGGTGTGGGAATCGCCTACTCAGGTCGATTCAGGTGGGAATCGACGATTCAGATGAAGATAGGTAATTTTTTATAAAAAAAATCCAACCTATGTGAAAGTGAATGTTCCAGAGCAAAAGACATTGACAACACTTGTTCAAAAAACTAAAGGAATCGGCGACTCCCTAGGTGGAGTCAACGATTCAACTTATGGGCTTTTTGAACCAAACCGTGGATAACACTCTTAGCTAGCATACAATATCCAGAATCGTCGATTCTTTGTATGGGAATAGATGATTCTTGATCTGAATCGAGGATTCCTTGACACAAAGTCAGCGATCTCCAAGCACGAAATCTGCTACCAGGAGGCTCGCGGGGTTGCGATGAGGGCCGGAGGTTTTGGAGTCCATGACGCGCGCTCTACGCCAAATACCTGCAGAAGAGGAGGGGAATCGACGACTCAGATGTGGGAGTCGGCGACTCGGGCTTCTTAGTTTGCTCTGGTGTGGAGTGTGTCAAGTGTATGTGACCTGAGAATGAGGACCCCGCAAGGGCCCTTTTATAGGGTCCTTGGGGCGTTTCTCATTCAATGTTCCTAGGGCCCACGTCATTATGGCGCCCCATTATGGTGCCATAATGACGCGGGCCAACTCAAGTAACGCTTGGGAATCGGCGACTCAGGTATGAGAGTCGTCGATTCAGAGTGAAGTCGGCGAGTCCTTAAGAGCCAAGTCAGGAGTCTACCAGAACTCACTACCATGGTCTGGAATCGGTGACTTGGTAGTCCCGATCGTCGATTCCCAGTGCTGACTTGAGTACTTGACGTAGACATTTGTCCGCAACCGTGGAGCTCTCTGGGGGTCCGGCATAAAGCGACGGAACCCTAATCCTTGTTGAAGGGCGTTGCTGGGAGTGACTGATGTAATCAGGCATGTCTCACCAGTACTCCCCCTGAAGAGAGCACAAGAAACATGCGTGTACCGTCAATTAATAAGTTATTTGGAGACTCTGTTACTTTCGACACTACCTATAAAACCAATGTTTATTCCATGATGTTCGGCATGTTTTCCGGTGTCAACCACCACCGGAAGACTACAATATTCGGCAGTGCATTTGTAAGTTATTTCTTTTTTACGTTTCTTTTTAAATTATCTTTATCTTTGACCCTCTATCATCTTTTATTTTCTGTTTATGTGTGTAGTAACGAAAATATAGATGTCTTTACGTGGCTATTCAATACGTTTAAACAATGTATGAGACACCCTTCTCAATCAATTATTACTGATCAAGATTTGGCGATAAAAGGTGCAATATCTCGTTCTTTTTCTGAATCATTTCATTGTTTGTGTCGATGGCACATAATCAATAAGTTGTCTACCAAGGTCCCAACAGTATGTCAGAACACCAATTCTCTTAACACGTTTTACAAGATTATTAAATTTTCCGAGACTCCAAAAGATTTTGAAGAGTCATGGTCTCTTTGGATCACAGAGAATAATGTGTCTTCCAATGTATGGTTGAAAAGTTTATACGACATCCGGTATTCTTGGATTTCATGTTTGATGTGTTCTCATTTATTTGTCGGAATGCATTCAACTCATAAAAGTGAAGAGATGAATTCTTTCCTAAAGACCAAAGTAATAGCGAAGAACCTATTGTTTAGCTTCGTTCGACGATACCAGAACATGATAAATACCATTCGCGAGTCCGAGAATTTGGACGATCACAAAGATACTTTCTGGTACCCCAGATTTATTACGTCTATGAATATTGAGAAAGACGTTCTTAGTTTCTTTACAACTGCTATTTTCTTTCTTTTTCAGGAGGAAATACGGAAGAGCTTCTTCTACCATATCTTACCACCGAACAACCTGTCCTCCGAGGTATATTAAATTTTTTTTCCTATCATTCTTCTAAATTTTTAATTTTCTCCCAACACTTTGTTTCTAATAATTTCTTCTTTATTCTTAAAGGATATTAAATATCTACCTGTTCTTTCTTTATAAAGATAGATTGTTTTATTTAAACTCACTCTTACGAAAGGTAAATTCTACACCGACTTGCAAATGCCTCAACTTCATATACTGCTCAAATATGGTGAAGAGGTTCTTCAAAAACCGAGTGGCACTACCGTTGTTCCAAATTTATATTCTAGAACATCAATCACAAGAGCTAGAAAATCGAAGAATACGTCTGTGCTTATTGGTCCTCCAGCGAAGGTTAAAATAAAGGGTAGTGGTAAGAGAGGAAGACCGACCAAAATTGATGCTGCTCGAATGAAGAGCGCAAAAGAAATATATCGCGATCCAGTTGCGAAAAATAAATGATCTTTAATTTATTCTATTTTTCACAAACACTCTAAGTTATTATTCCCAAACATGCAAATTTTAATGTTCTACGTCGTTATCTCTTTTTTGAACTCGCATAATATATATTGTACCTCTGTTAATAATTTTTCTTAACTACCTAATGTGCTTCTTCTAATATGTAGTTTTGCTAGTATGATTTTCACGCTACGATGTAGGGTGCATCCGCTATTATCAGTACTTAGACTAAGATCCTATAATATGTAGTATTCCTCTATTAATTTGTTGTATTGCTATCTTCAAGTGTGCGTTTGTTATTATCAGAACTTAGACCGACAATTACTTCCACCTCTTCTTATACTTTGTGGTTTTCCTCTGCTAATATGTCATTTCTCTACTTTATAGTCTGCATCTGGTATTATCGAAACTTAGACTAACATCTACTTCCAACCCTTCCTATACTTTGTTGTATTCCTCTAGTAATATGTTGTTTTCTCTACTATATAGTCTGCATCTGCTATTATCAGAACTTAGATCAACTAGTACTTACACCTGTTCCTATACTTTGTTGTATTCCTCTACTAATATGTTGTTTTCTATAATATGAAGTCTGCATCTGCTATTATCAGAACTTAGATCAACTAGTACTTACACCTCTTCCTATACTTTGTTGTATTTCTTTGGTAATATGTTGTTTTCTTTAATATGTAGTCAGCATCTTCTATTATCAGAACTTAGACCAACAATACTTTCATCTCTTCTTATACTTTGTTGTATTCCTCTGCTAATATGTCGTTTCTCTACTTTGTAGTCTGCATATGCTATTATCGAAACTTAGACCAATATCTACTTCCAACCCTTCCTATACTTTGTACTTCCACCTCTTCCTATACTTTGTTGTATTCCTCTGCTAATATGTTGTTTTCTCTACTATGTAGTCTGCATCTGCTATTATAAGAACTTAGACCAACATCTACTTTCAGTGCTTCTTATAATATGTAGTATTCTTCTGCTATTATAAGATTTACGCTACTGTGTAGTGTTCTTCTGCTGATATTAGTACTTAAACCATCATGTACTTCTATCCCATCCTACAAAGTAGCGCAAACACCGTAATAGCAGAGGCAAACTACAGAGTATAGGAAGGGGTGGAAGTAGATGTTGGTCTAAGGACTGATAATAGCAGATGCACACTACAAAATAGCTTAACACCGTAATAGCAGAGACATACTACAAAGTATAGGAAGGGGTGAAAGTAGATGTTGGTCTAAGTACTGATAATAGTAGATGCACACTACAAAGTAGTGTAAACACCATAATAGTAGATGCATATTACATACTATAGAAAGGGGTGGAAGTAAATGTTAGTCTAAGTATTGATAATAGCAGATGCACACTACAAAGTACCAAACATAATATGTAGTTCTTTCCAAAAAATATATCAGTAGTCAGACTAATAGTTAATAGTAATGTGTAACAAAACAACAAGTCATGATATATTTTAGTCTAATTAAACTTGAAGTCATAACTGTTAAATATTTGAGCATCATGTAACGCCACGCGTAGTATGTCGTGGATAATTTTATCCCTGATGTTATCGACGTCCTTCTTGCTCCAAAATACCGGCTCACCCAGACATATGTATTCCATGGATGCTATTACGTATATCCCTATATCCTCAGGATTTTTAAGGAATGCCTGAGAAAAATGAGGAGATGATTCACAAATCCAGGTAGACAAGTTGTGGTCAGAATAAATCCCACGGATGTAATGATCCAACCAAAGAGTCTGCAAAAAAATATAAGACGTATTATTTCATTCTTACACCGTTCTATTTATAATATTTAACAACATAGATTACTAGTTACCATATTCTTGTTATGCTTCATCATTTCTTGGTTGTCTTTGTACGGACAACAGTGTATGTATTTTTTTGTTATGTCTAATAACTGTATCAAATGCCAACAACCGTAAATTTCAATCGGCGCTAATATTGTATGAATTACGTCCCATTTGTCTACTTTCTCGCTCAAGATTTTCTTCAACTCGACAAATTCATTCATGTTCAAGTCCCTGTTAGGAGCCATCCCTTTGATTTATTTCTAATTACACCAAATACAATAGTCATTGAAAAGTTTCAAATTATTTCAAATAATTCATGATGAATAATATATTACTAGTTTTATTGGGTCAATGAACTTCACTGAATGAGCGAAAAATCGCCGATCTGCCATTTTGCGTCGGAGAACTCTTATGAAAAGGGAAATGCACTACAAGTACAAAAAATTACATTAGTGTAAGTCATGTTAAATAAATCTGAAATTCCTATAACGTACGTGACTACGGACAGGAATTTTAGTGAGTAATCCAATCACACAGGTTGAATCACATCTAACCGGACCTATTTCCAAAAGACCTTCTTTCGCAGCAATTTCTTGTAATTTACCTCTCTCCTTAATGTCCCTTATATTCATTCCAGCCCTCGTTATATGGTTTTTCCACATCTTTTCTTTCATTATCCTCTCCATCCTAGCCTTCCTCACGTCTTCCTATAACATTTATTGATAATTTTATCAGATAAATGTATTGTAGATTAAGAAACAAGAATAACTTACATGTCTTTCTATGATCCTTTTGAAGAGAGAACTTGGTTTGTGTTTGTTCATCTATACGGATATCGGTTCATTGTCCAACCTCTCATCTTCTTCTGTCAAATCAATTTTTTTTTTGGTGTAGTACATATATCCTCATTTCCCATTTTACGACATGCTTGGGACGCTAAGAGACATGCTTCTTCGATGAATACAGGGTCTTCTTGAGAAGATATAACATATTCAGGAAAATTTGTTCTTGCACCTATAACAATGTTGTAGAGGACATTATGTATAGTCATTGTGATTTTGTTAATTTTTTACGGATATCTTACCGCTTGTTGAACTTATATTGACAACCTCATTGACAACTTCAGGTATATCGAGATCCAAATCTGTAAAATCGAAAGATAGCTTCATAGGGGAACCGACAAATTCCTTCCTTGTGTTGAACGGATCTGAATACATACATACCTCTTGTTAGATAAAATTTGAAAAAAAAATTCATAATTTCAAAGACCCATATTACCATCAGTTGTTAGGTCAATTGTCTTCTCCGTGAAATCCTCTGTATAATCATATCGACTTTTGCTCTTCACTTTCACAAACTTGTATTCAGATATTATTGGATTAGAGTACATATATTCCACCTCCTCCGAGCTCTCGCTCTCTTTTTCGTTAACTATATTTTTTTGGCATCATTAGTAATTCCCTTATTGAACAGACATGAAATATAATTTTATAACACAATAAACAATTGTACGCTATCATCACCTTGAATATAAAGGACGTCTTTCTCTTCATCATCTAAGGGAGCTTTACCTTTTAATTTCTTATCAGTAACTAAAGAATCTGAAATAAAATTTCATTTCTTGTTAGACAGTTTTGTCTCGTTTGTATTAAAGTAGATAAACTATTACAATATAAACTTGTTCGCTGGTTATGTTCATGATTAATTAAAGAACTTATATGTCATGATTAAGTCTATTTATAGAACGTTCATTAAATAGTAGCAGACAATTTAAACATTGTAGCAGATACTACAATTCAATTAACATAAATCCGAGATCTTGTCTTGTAATGAACAATAGTATTATAGGAAGTTCCTTATTAAATAGCAGACTATTAAGGTATTTTAGCAAATTAAACAATTAAATTAACTGAATCAGATATGGTTTAATTTGTCATGAACAATCCTATTATTGGAAGGTCATTATTAAATAGCAGACTACTTGAATATTCTAGCAGATATTAAAAATCTTACATTTTTTTATCACGAACTATTGTATTATAGGAATTTCTTAATCAAATAACAGACTAATAAAACATTCTAGAACATAATAGATTTTCATTAACAGAAAATTGAAAACACACTATCATTTTCACTGTTGAACTATGTACAAACATTTCATAATCAATTTTCAATAACGATTTTTTCCCATGTCAAAATCTAATCTGTTTTTTTTCATTATCAGTTCTTGTCACCGGCTCCCCGCGTACCTTCGATATCATTCACTTCTCCAGGATTTGCAGCCTTCTTCCCAACAGTCTTTTCATCAGTTACTCCTTCGTTGGTCAGTTTTCCATCTGAAATTGTTCATTTTCAGTCAAAAATAATATTCAAGTTTATTGGTAAAAAGTATTTCGTTTGTTAAATTTATTACCTCCATCAGTTTGGACGACATCCTTCGAGCTTTCACCTAAATGGTGTAATCCGGGGACCAAACTTCTCTTCAATTCCCATGCTTGAAAGAATTCTTGTTTGACCTTAACTCCGGCTTTTTCTATATTTCCTGGAGTAGAACCAAGATACTGCATTTCACCGTCATCATCATTCAGCTTGGGAGTTAGGCAGTCTTGGTTGATGTTCAAATTGAAGCTTGGGAACACGAAAGAATTCTCCGCTATTTTGTCTTTCATTTCTTCAGCATCTTTCATTGCATCGTCTTTTACATTTTCGACAATTCTACAATCAATATTAGAATCTTTTGGTGGAAATGAACTCACCTTAGTTAGGTCTGCATCATTGACGTCGGGTGACATTTAAGCAGAATCAGTCTCTTTATTAGCAGGAGTGTTTTCTTCTTTATCATACCGCGACATCTTTATCATACCGGCAACCTCATTGACCGGGGTGCATATTTTAGCAGAATCAATGTCTTCATTAGCAGTAGGGTAGTCTTTCTTATCGTACTGAGGCTCATTATTAACAGAAACAATAACTTCATTTTCAATTTCCTTTAGGGTGCTTACCTCATCATTCATGACATCTACCTGTCCACCAGAAGTGTTCTTCAATTTCAAAGGAACATTTGCTTCATCTTCTACGAGCTTCAGCTTGTTGCCATCGACCTCCATAACTATAACATATTTATGAAGAACATTCATATCGGTTCCCTCATAATCTGTATTATACAATTTAGACAAATGTGATATAAAAAAAATAGTAATTAGTTATACTTACTATCGGGAGATAGCGATGAACATGTCCCACTGATCGCCGACAGCCTACCGCTGCGACAAAAGCTTGTAATGGTAGGTTTTGATTTTTCCTTCTTCATTTTTTTTGGTTTCTTTGCACTTACCCTCTTACCAAAAAGTTCTTCATACTTTGCATCAACCTTTTTCTTCTGTTTTTCTCTTCTTTCAAGGACAAGGTTCTTTATTTTGAAAGGCGATTTTGGTTCTGATGAGGGTGAAACTCGATCAGTATTCCAAGACGCTCCCAGCAAGCGCCAGGCGGGGAACTCCGTGGGAAATCGGGCCGGAACTCAAGTGCGCAGAGCTCTGTTTCGCTAGGACCTCTTCACTCCAAATGACTTGCCTTCAATGAGTGGCGGGTGTCTCCTATTTATTGGGATTCTTATGGGGGTAATCTGGTCATTTGAACAGTAACCGCCTAACTAATCAGATCGGGTCCCAAGGTCGACTTTCCAGAGATCAACTTTCTTGGGATCGACTTTCCTGGGACTCGACTTCTAAACAAAGTCGATCCCAGGGAAGTCGATCCTTGGGAAAGTCGATCTTCCTAAGAGTTGACTTGGGACCTCCCCAAACCTAGAATAGGTACCTCAGCTCAATATCAGGCTATCCGGACTTCTAATTGCTGGTAAGTTGTGACCGGGTTCGGGATACTGTATTACCAGTACTCCCCCCTCTTCTGCGTATTGGATATCTTGGGATACGTCTTTTAATACTATGGTCTGTGTGTCGGACCTCGTACTATCAGTATTCCCCCGCTCTTTGCGTGCTGGGGTGTGGATTATTGGTGATGTCCTGGGATACGAGATCCTCTCTCACCAGTTCCCCCCTTTCTACGACCGTGAGGTTATACCTATGCTTCTATGGAGGTTGTCACATACTTTTGCTAACTATTGTCCGGCTTGTTCCAACCGAAGCATTCTCCTTGCGCAGCTTGCCTAGCCTGATTTCCGAGCAGAACCCTGCTTGCCCACCTTGACGCCTTGCTGAGCTATCTCCGAGCAATGTTCGAGAACCTCTCCCCTTTTCTGTGATTGGAATTGAGTGTTATCTCTTCTACCTATTTTGTTTTATAGGTGAAGTTCTCTTTTGAACTCTTGCCCCCCCTTCTGCCCACTGCTTCCGTGGTTGGGGTTGTCATTTGTAGACTTGTTCCTCGTCTGCCTATGTTCTTCCATAGGTGAGGTTCATTTTTTAACACATACCCCTCTGTCTACGTTCTTCTGTAGATGGGGTCAGTGCCTTGCCGGTGTGTCCCTCGTCTACCTACGTTCTTCCGTAGGTGGGGTTCATTTTTGAACTCCTATCCCTTCGCAGGTGGGATGTTTGTTCTGTTGTTGTATCCCTCATCTACCTATGTTCTTCCATAGGTGAAGTTTACTTCTGAATACTTACCCCTCTATCTACGTTCTTTTGTAGATTGAGTTAGTTTTTTTGCCGGTGTGTCCCCCGGCTACCTACGTTCTTCTATAGGTGAAATTCACTTTTGAGCACATACCCCTCTGTCTACGTTCTTTGTAGATAGGGACAATGCTTTGCCGGTGTATCCCTCGTCTACCTACGTTCTTCCATAGGTGAGGTCTACTTTTGAACACTTCCCCTTTTAGCCTACGTTCTTTTGTAGGTGGGCGTGTGTCGTGTTCCCCGACGTCTGCCCACGTTCTTGCGTGGGTGGGGTTTGCTTTTGGACACTCACCCTTCTGTCTACGTTCTTTTGTAGATGCGGTGAGTGTTTTCGGATGGGGTACGCGTCCTGACCCTGTTACCACTAAGAATTCCTCCACCTACGTTCTTCCGTAGGTAGAGTTAACTTGGCGTCCTATTCTGTTACCGCGTCCAGTAATTGCAGGAGTTCAAATATCTTAGAGTGGCATAGTTTATTCTGTTGCCGTACTATCATCAATGTTATTCTTCCTTGGTGGTGTGACCGTAAAGCCTCTCACCTTTCGGATCCTTTCTGTTATTATGCGGATTTATGGGTTATTTTTCCCACACCCCCTGTGCTGGTGAATTTCAAGATGTCAAGAGTATTTTTCCCACACCCCCTGCCTTGGTGAACTTTCATAATCTCAGGGGTATTTTTCCCACACCCCCTTCCTTGGTGAACTTTCATAATCTCGGGGGTATTTTTCCTACACTCCCCCGCCTTGGTGAAGATGTTAGGGTTCTTTTTTCTACAACCCCCCCGCATTGGTGAGTGGGGAGAAAAAGTCGATCCCCCGTAGTGTTCATCGACTTTTGTAGAAAAGTCGATCCGTATTTTGTCCCTCGACTTTTACAGAAAAGTCGATCCCTTGGGTCGTCGTGTTGACTTTTTTGCAAAAGTCGATTCCTGGTGTTGGCCCAAAAAAGTCGAGTTGTCGTGCTGGCCTTGGAAGGTTCAGTTTTACTCCCTTTTTGTCCTTTTGTATGGACCCGGGCCGGGGTTTATAAATAGACCCTTTAAGTCCTCCTTTCCCTTCATCCATGGCTTTTCATGTGAGTCTCTTTGCTGATTTTATTCAGGGAGAGATTGAGGAGCTGGATCGAATTCTTAATATTTTCGATCCTCGGTCTTCGGCCTTGGATCTTCCTGCTCTGCGCCAAATTATTGTTGAGCGGCAGAGTGTTGCTATTGCACCTAGGGAATCAATCTTTGAAGAATGGTCTGTTGGTGACCTACCGATTGTGGCTTCCCCTGCCACCCCCTCTCGTGGTCGGCACCGGAGGCGTCCTCGACGTGGTGGTTCTTCCCCCAATCAGGTCCCTCGTCGCCTACGTCGCCGTATTAATTTTAACTAAGGACTTGTAATATTTTCATTCTTTTACTTGTAACTCTGAATAAAGATATTTTCCCTTATTTGCATTTGTTTTACACCTTTGTTTTGAAGCACGTCGGTGTAGTTTGTGGGTATACTTCGTCCATTTTCTAAGGATTTTATTCATAGAGATTGACTTTTCTCTAGGATGTCGATTCCTTAAAGTCGATGTTGTCTTTTGATCGATTTTATCATTTTCTGAAAATGTTGAAGTTTATACAGAAAGTCGACCTTATCCTTCTCTAAGGATGTCGATATCTTTTAAAAGTCAATCTCACCTTTTCCTGAGGATGTCGATGTTGTTCGATGGTTGACTCTATCCTTTTCTGAGGATGTCGATGATTACACTAAAAGTCGATCTCATCTTTTCCTGAAGATGTCGACGTTATATAAAAGTCGATCTCACCCTTTTCTGAGGATGTTGATGTCAACTGTGAATTATGCTCTAATGTCGACGTCTATCCTCCTCTGAGGATGTCGATGTCCGAACATAAATGTCGACGTCTATCCTCTTCTAAGGGTGTCGATCTGAATACTGATGGGATGTCGATCCTGTCCTTCTCTTGTGAAGGATGTTGATGCCAAAGCATAAATGTCGATGCGAAAATTCCTGAAATGTAGATGCCTTCTAACCGGATTTGGGCGTTTGTTAGGACTTAGGCATTTTGGACCCGCCAGGCCCATGGTCTTTTCGGCCCACAGGGTAAACAATGTCCGCGACGGTTCGTCTTTTACTTCCCCCTATAAATAGTGAAGGGGGGATCATTAACTTCTTACCCACTTCCTTTACTCAGAGGCATCGACTTTCTTCGCTTCGACTTTCAGTGCGTAAGGCTTCGACTTCAGCCTTGGAGGTGCGACTTCTTGGGGTCCGACTTCTGTGGTCGGGTTCTGCTGAAGTGGTACTGGGATCGACTTCCTCGAGGTCCGACTTTTCTTGAAGTCGGTCTTCCTTGAAGTTGCTTCCGACTTTGTGAGGTCTGACTTCTTGTCATCAACTTTCCAAAGTCGGGCCCAATATGACTGGGATCAACTTCCAGGGATTCAACTTTTGAAGTTGTTTTCTTGAAGTGACCTCCTCTTGGACTGTGGTCCGACTTCCTGAGATCCGACTTTTTTCGCTGACTCTTGAGTTGAGATCAACTTCATGGGACTTCCTGAAGTTTGTCCCAAAAATGTCCACGTTCTAGAGGACTCTCCCGTAGGTTATCCTCCTGAAACTGAGGAGAAGTACCTTTTCCCATCGCCTCTTGAAGAGAGTTTTGTTCCCTCTTTTTATCGGGAATTGATGGTTCTTGGCGTCAGTGGTCCGTTTTAATTAGAAACGGTTTCTGATGAAGCACTAAATCTGCTACCAGGGCTCGCGGTGGTGCGAGGTGGTGCCGGAGACTCTGGAGTCCACGACGCGCGCTCTACGTCAAATACCTGCAAGGAGAAACTAGGCGATTCTAGTGAGAATCAGCGAGTTTCTTAGTGATGCTCTGGTGTGAGAGAGGAACTTGAATCGTGCCTTTGAGTGTCCCCTTGGGACCCTTTTTATAGGGCCTCGGAGGGCGCAATCAAAGGCGGACATCGCGTCTATGGTCATATATGGTAACATTTATGACGTTGGCTGGCGGCGAGTAACGGTCGTAAGTCGGCGATTCAGGTATGGAAGTCGCCTAGTTAGGGCTAACTCGCCGAGTTTCTAGGGGCAAGATGTGTAGTCTACCATACTGCCGATCTTGGCCTTAACTCGGTGACTTATCCTTTATGTCGGCGACTTGGTAGTCCAATCGGGCGACTTACGGGCTAACTCGGCGATCTGGACGATGTACGTGTTCCGCACCGTGGGAGCTCTCCGGGGGTCCGGTCAAAGCGACGGAACCCTAGTCCTTGTTGAAAGGCGTTGCTGGGAGTGACTGTCGTAATCAGGCATGTCTCACCAGTACTCCCCCCTGAAGAGAGCACAAGAAACATGCGTGTATCGCCAGTACCCCCCCCCAACCAAGGTTCAATGTGTGTGATCTGCACCAAGGCCGAAGCGACAAGATGAGATCGAATCATTCCGCCCACAGTGACGTACTGATTCCGGATCCATTAAGGCCTAAGCGTCAAGAATGGATCGAGTTCCAGGCCACGGAAACTCTGTTTATAGTCCTTCCCTGATCAAGGGCGACTGCACTGTGTTTATCAAGGCCGAAGCGACAAGATAAATTCCGGCCAAAGCGATGGAATCTGATTCAGGCCGGAGCGACAGAATCGGGTTCTGGCCAGAGCGATAGAACCGAGTTCTAGCCGAAGCGATAGAACTAATGTTTATAGTCCACACTGATCAAGAGTGACTTAAAGTCCGCAACGACGGCCCCCTTCAAGGCTTAAAGCGACAAGATGGATTGAGATCGTTAAGGCCAAAGCGACAGAACGATCTCTAGTCTATCAAGGCAAAAGCGACAAGATAGGTCGACTCACTTTTGGAGTCTAATTCTGGCCGAAGCGACAGAATAATACCTGCAAAAAAGAAAAACATTCTGGCCAAAGCGACAGAATAATACCTGCAAAAAAGAAAACATCCTGCAAAACAACTAGATCAGTCTAAAACGCATATTACTATTGACCAATTTAACTTTCCGTGCGATTTTACCTCCCGCGATATTCTCCCTTTGCTTTAACCAATCCTTGGTGAATCTGGCCGAAGCGACAGACTCGCCGTGCTCATGTTTGACGATTTCTGGCCAGAGCGACAGAAGTGTCGGGAGAGCTTGTGATACTCCCTCCTGAAATATGACGATTTCTGGCCGAAGCGACAGAAGTGTCGGGAGAGCTTGTGACACTCCCCCTCGAAGTTTGACGATCTCTGGCCGGAGCGACAGAAATGTCCGGAGAGCTTGTGATACTCCCCCCTGAAGTATGATGATTTCTGGCCGAAGCGACAGAAAAGTCGGGAGAGCTTGTGATACTCTCCTTCCTAAGATACTATATGATATCCTAAGTCGGCGACTTAAAGTGTTAACTCGACGAATTAGCATTGGGTTTGTTCTTTGAGAAGCCTGGAGGTTTGCTGACCTAGATCGGCGACTTTCTTATAAACTCGGCGAGTCTTAGTATGAGCTGGCGGATCTCTTAGAGAATCCTTAGGATCTTGGGAAATATTTGCAAATTTTCCAAATATGGAAGTTTCTTCTTCATATCCCGTGATTTTGCCCAAACTCGGCGAGTTTGCGAGAAACTCGCCGAGTCTTGTGGATTTGGAAATCAATTAGCGATTTTCCTTCGCGTGATTTCTAGATTTTCCGGGGGGTTTTTGCAATTTGTCCAGGGTCTATAAATAGTGAGTCGATTATTTTAATCCGCACATCACTTTCCCTAATTTGCTTTTTAAACCCTAATCCCTTGCTAAGTCGCCGAGTCTCTTCTTAACTCGCCGACTTTCACCACAATCGCCAGAACTCCTTTCCAAGTCGTCGAGTCTACCCTTAAATCGCCGACTTATGGCAGACCAACCGTCGCTTCCTCAATTGACTATGTCGGAGACCGAGGCTCTGGTCGTCGACATCCTGAACACTGATATGGATGAAAGCTTAGCGGGGGTGCTCAACACCGTCGAGTCTCCGATCCCCTCGCCTTCGCGCGGTGGGTCGGAGATTTCGGCTGTTGATGCGCCGCAAAACGCTAAGTATTTTGCTACTGCCCGCGAGTTGCTCGGGCTAACTCCTGAAAACTCGCCGAGTTCTAACAAGAAGTCGGTGAGTTTGAGGGATGACTCCCTGGCTCTGGTCGTGGCAAGAACCGGGCGAGATTCCCCCGAGTCTTGCAACTAAGTCGGCGAGTCCCCTTGGGAAGTCGCCGGCTAAAGGCAAGGGGGGTGTCCCCATTTTCAAGAGACTTCGCCGAGTGATTACACTGGGATCGGCGAGTTCAGCACCAATATCGGCGAGTCTGGACCCTAAGTCGCCGATATTGCGCCTTAACTCGGGGGAAGAATTTGAAGAACCCATCCAAGTGGTGGAAGCTGATAGGCCGATAGATGGATCTGAGAGGCCTAAGAAAAGAAAGAGAAAACACCCCAAACATGCAAAGAACACATCTTGCGAGGGTAGTGCCCCCATTCTTCTTACTTACGGGATGGGGGGTAGAGGCAAGACGCATTTCCTCTCTTCAGAGGGTGTACGGGTTCCTGAGCCCTTCTACTACGATCAGGAATTGGAAGTTGACCGCGGCCAGAGCCGACGCCGCATAGATCCTGCTGACGGATCGCAGACTCCTCCTCCCATGGAAGTGGACAAGGATGGAGACCACGTGAACCTCCCATTTTACGAGGGAGTGGATAACCACACCGGCTACGCACACTGTGAGACCTTGCCGGGTGGTGAGATCAGATTGCTACCCCTCAGTGATACGAACGAGGGGTCCTTTGATGAGGTTTCTGTTAATGCACCTCTCGTGCATCAGAACGAGACTGCGCATCCATTTTCTATAACCTCTGCACTTGAAGCCCGAGAGATTCTGCGTGGGATTCGCATATCTGGGCATTTGCGATTTTGGGGGTCGCGATATCAGCCCGTGAATCTATCTCCCGTGGGGTTCCAAGCCATACCCCGACTCTACTTCAGGCACTTCTCAATGTTACCCATTCCTGCGCTGATGAGTGAAGTGCTGCTGAAAGGGGGTGTCTCGCTTTCGCAGATGCAGGCAGCGTTTTATGTTTATCTGAGAGGGTTCTCCAACATCTGTTGGAGTTTGAATATCCCTGCAACCGCCTCCTTGTTCTTCTGGTTCTATAAGTTTGTCAAGGCACCCGCTTCCGAATCTGGTCGGTTGGGGTTAGCGAAGTGGTTCAGCGGACGTGAGCTGATCATAGAACTCCCCACTAACTATGGGCCCCAGTGGAAGAGCGAGTTCTTTTTTATTGATTCGACGTTTGTACGCGGGAGTCGTGAGAGGTGGGCCAACGCTCGCCGCGTACATCTAGATGTTCCTTGCGCCCTGAGCAAGGCTGAACTGAAGCATGTGAAGAAGATCTCTTCTGCTCTTGCTTCTTTCGATTGCGGGCAAGGAGTTCCTTTCGCTTTGTGTCAGCGGGAGGACTTTACCTTTTCTGACGTGACACATTACATGCGGTCAGAGGACCCTTCTGGAAATCCTATCAAGAAAAAGAAGGGAACACATCTCTACCGCGAGGCGGTCCTTCCTCATTTGGCCGTGAGACTTCGCGGCGCTAAACTCATTCGAGAGAGGAAGCCCCAAGGATCTGGTCCTCGTAGTACCTTCGAGACTGGGTCGAGCTCGAGGTCTGTTCCAGAATTTGCCCCCTTCAGGACTTCTTTTGATTATCCGGGCTTGTTCGCCGATGAAGGGGTGCGAGCGAGGGCTGCCCAGCTGCTTCTGACAAAGCCTGGGGATTGGATACACGAGGAGCTCACTAAAGCACTATCTGCTGTAAGTGACCCGAAATCGCTTTTTACTTATTTATATATATTTTTTCTAATTGTTTGTTTTGTTGTAGGCCGCGTATCTATCGAATGCTTCGATTGTGATGCAATCCTGTAACGACACACTCCGATCCCAACAGGAATACGACAAGCTTGATGACAAGTATCAAGCTGTCTGCATAGAAGTGTGGTCGATGAGGAAGACCCTCCAACGGAACAAGAAGTTGGAGGAGAAAGCTGCTGAGCATGAGAAAGCGATGGCGGCGAAGAACAAAGAGTGTGCTGCGCACCGACTCGACATTGCAAATCTTCGCCAAGAATGTGACTCTTTGAGAGAATCTGAGTCGCGTCTCGCTGCTGCCTTACAAGAGATTGAAGGCTTGAAGACGCAGCTGAGTGCGGAGGTTGGAAATGCGATGGTTTCTGAATCACAAATTCAGAAACTTCAAGTAGAACTTTCTGAATCCACCTCCGCTCTGAAAGATCTGAAAGACCGCTTCTGTCAATCCACGGAGAAGTCGAAGAAGATGAAGGAAGCTTTGGACGCTTCTTCTGAAAAAGTCAAGGACTTGGAGTTTGAGGTTGATGGTGGTGAGACATGCCTGATTACACCAGTCACTACCCATCAACGCCTCTCAACAAGGACTAGGGCTCCGTCGCTATGGCAGGACCTCCGGAGAGCTCCCACGGTGCGGAACATCGTTCTTCGTCCAGATCGCCGAGTTAGCCCGTAAAATCGCCCGATTGGACTACCAAGTCGCCGATATACAGGATAACTCGCCGAGTTAAGGCAAGATCGGCAGTATGGTAGACTGTACATCTTGGCTCTAGAAACTCGCCGAGTTAGCCCTTAACTAGGTGACTTCCATACCTGAATCGGCGACTTACGACCGTTACTCGGCGGCAGCCAACGTCATAAATGTTACCATATATGACCATAGGCGCGATCTCCGCCGATGAGTGCGCCCTCCGAGACCCTATAAAAGGGGTCCCAAGGGGACACTCAAAGGCACGATTCAAGTTCCACTCTCACACCAGAGCACTACACTACGAAAATCGGCGAGTCTCATTAGAATCGCCTAGTTTCCACTTGCAGGTATTTGACGTAGAGCGTGCGTCGTGGACTCCAAAGCCTCCGGCATCAACCTCGCACCACCGCGAGCCCTGGTAGCAGATTCAGTGTTTCATCATTTTCCACCAACATGGCGGGTACCCAGGATAGAAACGTATGACGGTTCGAGTGACCCAAAAGATCATATCAACCTCTACCTTAATGTCCTGGAACTGCAAACCACCGATAACGCGCTGCTGTGTCGGGCATTCCCCGTCACTCTCAAGGGCAGCGCCTATCGGTGGTTTTCCGGTCTACCAGCTGGATCAATCTCCAGCTTCGCAGACCTCTCATCCAAGTTCATCGCCCAACATGTGGGGATGATCAGGATTAAACATAGTGCCAATGCACTGCTGACACTACGATAGAACAAGTTTTCGTTAAGGGATTACACTATTAAGTTCACTTAGATGATGACAAAAGTGAGCAACTTAATCCCGAGTCTGGCCATAGCGGGGTACACGAATGGGCTAGTACCCTACTCCCCTTTGGCCCAGCATCTTACTTTCCATAAAGTGGAGACTCTGTAGAATCAAAATTGTCGATATAGGATTATATTTTAACTCATGTCAATTTAAACCCTAATTACACTATTAATCAAAGGGGGGTAAATAAGTCAATTGATATTAAACCTAACTCCAGTTAATTAATTAATCATTTGAGTTAAGGGTTTAAGTCAAAGTTAAAAGTCAAATTGGGAGAATTGCATTTTCACCTTGAATATTATTATTTGGAATAATTGCATTTTTACCTTGAATATTATTATTATTATCTTTTGACACTTTATTCAAGGTATAATATTCCAAGGGGACAAAACACTATTTAAGTTTGAATTTATACAAAGATAAGATTCTCCAACAAACTCTATCCAAGAAAAGCACTATTCAAGATAAGATCAAAGACAAAGCTTGGATTTATGTGAGAAATCAAATAGCCATCCATTGAAGATCCAAGGTGGACATTGAGTGGCCAAGGCTATAAATATAAAGGTAAACCCCTCATTTTCACTCACCACACTACAAGCAAACTCAAGAGCTTTCACTCCACACTTGCCCACACGTTTTTGCCTCCAAGCTTCCAAGCTTTCAAGTGCTCAAGTGTCCTACCTTTCCAAAGCTTCAAAAGCTCTCCAACTTCTTCTTCTAATCTTCTTGTTCATCTTTACAAGTAAGAAGTGTTGTTTATTTAATATTCCACTCCTCTAATCACCTCTTGTGTGTGTCCACTTTGGTTGAGAGGGTTGTCTTAATAGTACCAAAGTGTGAGAGAAGGTTTTTGAGCTCAACCATAAAGCTCTAGTTTGGTTTTATAGAGTTTTCAGGAAAACTCTTAGGTCGAGTCTACCTTTAAAGATTTCAGAGGTTTTTAAGAGTTCCTTAATACTCTAAGGTACTAACTTACCCGTAAAAGTTAGAGGTTCTTAAGAGTGCCCTTGATACTCTAAGGTGTGAGTCTACCCGTAAAAGACTGGTTCCTAAGCGAAGTAGCCTTAAAGCTTAGAGAGGTTTTTAAGAGTTTCTTGATACTCTAACGTACTAACTTACCCGCAAAAGTTAGAGGTTCTTAAGAGTGCCCTTGATACTCTAAGGTGTGAGTCTACCCGTAAAAGACTGGTTCCTAAGCGAAGTAGCCTTAAAACTTAGTGAGGTTCTTATGAGTTTCCTTGATACTCTAAGGTTTTGCCATAACCTTTAGGCGAGTGAATTCCGGTAGTTGGTCGGGACTGGACTAGCCCTTGTTTGGGTGAACCAGTATAAATCTCTTGTGTTGTTCTCTGTTAATTATAGTTTTATATTTTATCTAAAATATCTAACAACAACACTTAATTAAAAAGGAACCCTCTTCCAGTTATCTGGTCAAATACAGAGGTTGACTACTTTACGCAGATCCCTCATCCAGTTATCTGGTCAACCATCTGAGGTTATATTCATTGCTTTAAATCCTTATATTTGTTCAAGTATTACTTATCATATATATCCAGTTATCTGGTCACTTACTTGCTTATCAATATGTCCAATTATCTGGTCATTTACTTGCTTATCAATATATCCAGTTATCTGGTCATTTACTCTACAATACAATTTGTGTTTACAATATAACTTAGTATTCATATACTATAGTTGTGTAAAACACTATCAAGCAAGTTGACTCAGTATTCATATACTGTGGTAAGCTTCGAAGAGTAATAATTACATTATTATATCAATCAAAATTATAATATCTTTATATCATTATTGTTCAACCATTTGTTTATTAAGCATTTACAGGTAATTCCGCAATCAACCTGTATAAATCGAAAAGAGGCTATTATCCCCCCTTATAGCCTCGGATCTCGATCCAACAAGTGGTATCAGAGCCAAGTTCCGTTGAAGTCAGACTAACATCTTACAACAACAACTATGGCCTCAAATGGTGAAAACAGTACTGGTCTTGCATCGAACAAACCTCCCAGGTTCGATGGAGTAAAGTATGACTTCTGATAGAACAAGATGAAATTATACTTAAAGTCAATCAACAATGGAGTCTGGAAAATCATATTGGAAGATTATGAGATTCCAATAAGCAAAGAAGAGACTTGGGGAGCAATGGATATCCTCAATGAAAACAACAACTCAAGAGCATTGAATGCACTATATGGCGCCCTCAATGAATCTGAGTATAGCAGAATTCGATGCTTGGATACAGCTCACAAGGTATGGAAAGCTTTGGAGGATTTACATGAAGGAACCTCCCACGTCAAGGAAGACAAGCTACTACATGCCACTTCTCAATTCGAAAGATTCTCTATGAGGGAAGATGAGACTATCGTGGAAATGAATATTCGACTATCACAAATAGTCAATGATCTGGCTGGACTAGGAGATCCAGTAACTGAGAAAAAGCAAGTGAGCAAGATTCTAAGGAGCCTTCCAAACAAATACTACTCAAAGAGGAATGCTATCCAAGAATCTCATGATCTGAACAAACTCACAGTGGTAGAACTTTGCGGAAATCTGATGGCCTATGAAGAAGAAAGATTTATCTCTAAAGCAAAAGAAGAGAAAAAGGACATTGCTCTCAAAAGTCAAATCGATAATGAATCATCTGATGATGACTTGGCAATGCTCACAAATCATTTAAAGAGACATCTCATAAAAAGGAAAGAAAAGAGAAATTCAAGGATAGACTATCAGAATTCCGACAGAAAAGTGAGTAAAAACCACAAAGACTCAAAGGAGCCCATCTGCTACTTGTGCGAATCTGGACACATCAGACCTGAATGTCCTCTACTAAAGAAAGAAAAAGCACATCAAGTACACTGGTCAGATTCTGAGTCAGATCAAGAAGACTGCCTCATGGCTCATGAGAACGACTCTGAGGTAAACTTTACAAATACTAGATTTAATTCATTAGAAGAAGCATATCTAGAATTAATGAATAAATATAAAGCTGAGAAAAAATTAAGTAAATCATTAAGACTAGAATGCATGAATAAATCACATATTGATCATTCAATAGAATTAGAAGAATCACAAAAAGAATGCATGTTATTAAAAGAAGAAAATCATAAACTCTCAAGTAAAATAAAAAAGGGAGATGAAAAAATTAAAACACTTAAGAGTCAAAATTTTGAATTACTCGATATTCTAGAATCTGAAGAAAATCAACCTAAGGAAATAAATGATGATAGGGCTGAATTGTTAGAATTAAAAATAGATAATTTTGAGGAAATCATTAGAAATAAAGAAAAAGAAACAATCATGCTTAAAACTGAAATAAAATCTAAGGATAAACTTATACTTGAGCATGAAGAAACTTTACAAAAATTATCTGAAAAACATAATAGCATGCAATTACAAATTAAAAGAATAAATGAGAAAAATAGTGTTCTTCAAAAATTCTTCAATAGTTCATCCAAGTTAAATAATATATTACAAGGTTCAAACTTGGGTCAAAAGAAATTTGGCTTAGGGTTTGAATCAGATACACCTATTAAAAAACCCTTACATGCCTCAATTTATAATGATTATTTTATAAGGGAATCTAGCTATATAAAACCCATTCATCTTAAGAAAAAGAAAAATCACTCTAAGATGAATCATCCAAAACAAAGATGGATGACTAAGGATGAGCTAAGAAATTATACGCAAATTAGGTATACTAATCCATCCGGACCCAACTCAGTATGGGTACAAAGAATATTTTAACTCTTTCAGGAAAAACAAGTGTCAAAATGGACGCTCGACAGTGGATGCACAAGGCACATGACTGGGGAATCAAGTCTACTAACAGACTTGATAGACTTACCTACTACTAAAATGGTCAAGTTCGCTGATAACAACAAAGGTACTAGGTAGGGGTAATGTAGGAAATATAGAAAAACCATTCTTAAGAAATGGGTATTTAGTAAATGGTCTTAAACACCAATTGACTTATGCTAATCAGGTTGTGTAGTAAAATTTGAAAAATATAATTGTTTGATCATTAACTCTGAGGGAGTTACTATTGCCAAAGTATATAGAAAAAGCAATGCTTATTCTATAAACTTTGATAAGTCTAAATCAACTCATGACTTCTGCATACTTGCTGCAAGTGATGAAAAGATCTTATGGCATAGACATTTAGGTCACACCAGTTATGCTAAATTATCTAAAGTATCTAAAGAAGAATTAGTAACTAGATTGCCTAAAATAGCTTATGAGAAAAGACAAATATTGATAGAATCCCTACATGTTGACTTTGATAAATCCATCTCAAAGAAGGAATTGAAATCACTCAACAATTACCTCAAGACATTCCTATAGAAGATGATCATCAAGAGAAAACATCATCCCTGAACTTCCATCTAGTATGAATCTTAGAAACCTACATTTTATAAAACAAATCATTGGAGATGAACAAACATAGCTTAATAGACATAGTAAAATGAAAATCTAAATGCATATATGACTATCTGATAAATGCATGCCTGGCAAAGTAAATATTACAATATTATGCATGTACACGTATATGGTCCTTAAAGATATAAACACACATGTTTTAAGTTTAGCATGATACTATGACTTATCTTATAAATGCATGTTAATATTTATCTATGAATCTATAAGTAAATGAATCATATGCATGCATGATGATATGAAATACTTAAATACATGATGGTCAAACAACTGGTTTTGACTTACGTGTATAACTATTTAACTCATACATATTCCATGTCATCACATACATAATTGAGAAAATTATAAGATTAATCCTATATCACCAATCACTTGATTATCTTTGAATAATGTTATGAACTATCTTTTTAATGCAAGTTAATGAACTATATGACATGCAATCATAAGCATAAGCCTTTTCTTACTAAAGTCGTTGACTCATAACCATTTATGAAACTAATCCTATACATATCTGAGTCACGTTTTACTAATCATCTGCATGTTTAGAGTCATCTGATAAATATATGTTACAATCGTATGCATGCAAAATAAGTCTATGAAATTTAAAATACGTACATGCAAAACTTCAAGTTACATGTGTGACACTTAACTAATACATGCACTCCTTGATTTATGCTTAAATCTATTTAACTAACATGCCATGTCACTACAAAATTAACAATGAAATTCAAATTCACATGAAATATCCAAATCTATATATCTATTATAAGTACAGGTGGAATGTGCAAACATGCCAATTGTCAGATCTTGGTAAACCAAACTCTTTTTATCTTGAAACCAAGCAAGAAATCTCGACATTGGAGAAATGAAAGTTCTTGTCAGCATTACAAATCCAGCCACAGATCACAGCCAAGTCAATCAGTCATTCTCGACACCATACCCGGTGTGTGGCTTGCACAGTGCAAGAACCCTTCAAGAAGATCTGGAAAAAGGAAATCCTGCTACAACACTGCACGAGTACATCAATCGCTGCCTGCAAAAGTAGAAAAATGAAGCATGAATTATCGTGGATGAAGCAAGGAGTGCGTCGATTACTGCAAAAGGTATGTTTAAATAAATATAGAAAATCAATTCAGATCGTGTAAACATCTGAAATGACAAGAGTTGAATTAAGACAAATCTGTCCAAATTCACCAAGTAGGGTTGTTTGATTCATTGAAAAACAAACCCTAAAAGTTGCTAACTGTTCAAGTTAGACATGACCCAAAGTTAATCTCACTTGTAAAAGCTTTACAAGCAATGTTAGCTAATTGAAAATCTGAACATATCTAAATTCAGAGCTGATTGACATCTAAAAAGGTAAAATTTCTGTCTAAGAAATGTTAAAACATCTGGATGAATCTTTTCAAGATTCACCAAGTAGTGTTTAGAAAATCAAACCCTAAAGTTGCTAACCTTCCAAAGTTAGACATGACTTAAAGATGTCTTCATCATTACTAGTTACTCCACAAGTAATGTCAGTACATGAAGAATCTGGACAGATCATTTAGATAAGCTTAAGGTGAATCAAATCACTATATAAGCATAGGAAGAGAAACAAATCATATCATCTTCTTCCATCTTAAAATTCATTCTGTCTCAAACATGTTGATTCAAGAAATCAATATGCTACAGCCTAAGGAGGAACTTATCATCACACCTAACTGCCCTTCAAGTCCAGTGTACCATCCAAACCCTTCCAGTAGCAATCCCATACGGAAAAAGCGCACCAGAAGAATTCCAAAGGCAGAAATATTCCAGGGTTCACCAATGTGGATCTCTCCGACGGCAAGGTTATCTTACAACCTCATTCTCGAGCAAAGGATGATCTTTGAAGAACCAGTCCTGCTCAGATCTCTCAACTGCAAAGTGATCGAAGGCCTGTTAAGTTTTAACAGACTTTCTGATTATCTTGAGAACATCGGACAACTCAGGATCTAAAAATCAGAGCTGGCTCAGTTCTATGCCAATCTCAAGTATAACACTATAGGCATACAAAGGATTACAACCATGGTGAATGGAATACGTCTGATTCTCGAAGCTGATAAACTGAGTACATGGATTAACCTACCAAATGATGGAGTAAAGATTCAAAATTATAAAAATCTTAGAGAGCTACCCTTCAAGTGCGATTGGGAGATTCTCTGGAACACTCTTACTCATAGGTATAACCCTAAAAGCACTGAAAAAATATTGAAATCAATGCTCATACCAGAAGCCTCCATCTTCCTCAAAGTAATCCTGTGCAACATTTATCCTCAAGCTGACGATAAAGAAGAACCATCCACATTGGTCTTAGTAGCAATCTATTGTTTACTGTCAAAGATCAGGGTAAACTGGACATCCTTAATCATGCATAACATGACAACATCAACAAGGAGTACTGGAGCACGTCACTACCCAAGGATGCTCTCCAAAATCCTCAGTCCAGAGTACTTTGAAATCTGTCTCTTTCCCAATCCACTAATAGTTCACATCCAACCATTTACTGCAAGCTCCTTCCAAAAGACTTGGAAGAATACTTATGATCCAAACTCACAAGACACCAATGTGTTTTTGAATGAGGAAATCATAAGGATTCGACATCAAGTAAGGATGCTGGAGAAAGGAATGGGAGATCTGGAAGAGATGGTATCTATAACAAGGCAACAGCTAGATGTTGAGAGAGAATACAACCTGGAGCTTGCAAACTTATTTCACGAGTTTAGCTCCAAGGTCATTCCAACCATGCATCACCATGACTAAACTGAATCTGCCCTAAGAAGTAGTTTGATGTTTTGAGTACTTGTATTTTGTTATATTTTGAAGATCCAGCCATGGATCTTGATCTCATGTACTTGAGATTGAACCACATGCTACTCTCCTATATTATGTGTTTTATTTGAAGTTAAATGAAATATCATTTGCAAGTAACACATAGAAGTTTATTATAAGGGTATGCATGTAAGAAAATAAACAATCAAATATTTAAGGGCTGCATGGATTTTTAGCTAATACTTCAAGGTATAAAAATAAAATTCTTTTGAAGTATTAATCGACTTTTCAAAGTCTTAAACTTTAAAATTTCAAGGGCTTAAACATAAACTATTTTTGAAGTTTAAAATGATTCACTGAAAACTTAAGGATTAAAGTTATATTTTTCAGTGAATATAAAGTTTTATGAAACTTCAAGGACTTAAACGAAAATCGTTTATGAAGTTTTTAAGTTTTAATAGATTCACTGAAAACTTAAGGATTAAAATTATATTTTTCAGTGAATATAAAGTTTTGTGAAACTTCAAGGACTTAAACGTAAATCATTTATGAAGTTTTTAAGATTCACTAAAACTTAAGGGTCAAAATGATAACTTTACGGTGAATATAAATTTAGTCAAAACTTCAGGGACTTAGAATCAATATTTACAAGAAGTTTTAATCAAAAAATTACTTAGAAATATTTAATACTTCCAAGGTTTAAAATGAAATTTTTTAAGTATTAATCTAAGTATTCATTATAACTTCAAAGGGATTAAATTATCTATAAAGTTTTTCATTAAGGGTTCAAAGGATATCATTACAGTGAATATTTAGTTAAAACTTCAGGGACTTAAAATTAATATTTACATGAAGTTTTCAAATTGAAAAGTGCTTAGAATTAGTTAATACTTCTAAGGTTTAAATGAAATATTTCAAGTATTAATCTAAGTATTTATTATAACTTCAAAGGGCTTAAATGAAATTTTGTTTTAAGTGAAGTTTTACTACTAAGGCTTTAAAGACTGAAATGAAAATTTTAAATCTTTTAAAACTTAGTGAATATTTACATGATTATATTTGTCACTAAGACATAGATTTTAAAATTTTAAATGCTCAATTTCTTCTTAAAGCAATTAGTGAATATTATGGATTTATACATATCATTCACTAATATCTTATGGATTATAACATTATAAAATCTTTAATCCATACATGTTAAGATCATCTTCATCCATAACACACACATGGATTATTATTCATTGCATGATCTTAACACAAGGTAATTTAAATTATCATATCATACTTGCCTTATAATGTATATCAAAATTGGCTTCAATCCAATATTTTATCAATGAGCATAAATTACATGTTATTTCTCCTTTATGATTGACTAACACTCTTATAAGCAAGAAGTCACATTTGGTCAACCACACAAATCGAATTTGTGATCAAAGCTCAATAAGGTATGAAATTTTATTTTCTCCACAAATTAGATATGTCCTATCATTAAGGGGGAGATACTTCACAGGTATCTATTTTTAACTTTGTCGATATCTTATTGTTTTAAGGGGGAGAAATCATGCATGATCCACTGCTTTTAAATTGAATATTATGGGTCAATAATTCAGGGGGAGCATGCTCATAAGGGTAAAATAGAATATTGACTAGACATGAGTTAAAACATATATGCCATCGACAAAGGGGGAGAATGTAGAATCAAAATTGTCGACATAGGATTATATTTTAATCATGTCAATTTAAACCCTAATTACACTATTAATCAATAGGGGTTAAATAAGTCAATCGATATTAAACCTAACTCCAGTTAATTAATTAATCATTTGAGTTAAGGGTTTAAGTCAAAGTTAAAAGTCAAATTGGGAGAATTGCATTTTCACCTTGAATATTATTATTTGGAATAATTGCATTTTCACCTTGAATATTATTATTTGGAATAATTGCATTTTCACCTTGAATATTATTATTTGGAATAATTGCATTTTTACCTTGAATATTATTATTATTATCTTTTGACACTTTATTCAAGGTATAATATTCCAATGGGACAAAACACTATTCAAGTTTGAATTTATACAAAGATAAGATTCTCCAACAAACTCTATCCAAGAAAAACACTATTCAAGATAAGATCAAAGACAAAGCTTGGATTTATGTGAGAAATCAAGGAGCCATCCATTGAAGATCCAAGGGTGGACATTGAGTGGCCAAGGCTATAAATAGAAGGGTAATCCCCTCATTTTCACTCACCACACTACAAACAAATTCAAGAGCTTTCACTCCACACTTGCCCACACGTTTTTGCCTCCAAGCTTTCAAGTGCTCAAGTGTCCTAGCTTTCCAAAGCTTCAAAAGCTCTCCAACTTCTTCTTCTAATCTTTTTATTCATCTTTACAAGTAAGAAGTGTTGTTTGCTTTAATATTCCACTCCTCTAATCACCTCTTGTGTGTGTCCACTTTGGTTGAGAGGGTTGTCTCAATAGTACCAAAGTGTGAGAGAGGGTTTGTGAGCTCAACCATAAAGCTCTAGTTTGGTTTTATAGAGTTTCCGGGAAAACTCTTAGGTTGAGTCTACCTTTAAAGATTTCAGAGGGTTTTAAGAGTTCCTTGATACTCTAAGGTACTAACTTACCCGTAAAAGTTAGAGGTTCTTAAGAGTGCCCTTGATACTCTAAGGTGTGAGTCTACCCGTAAAAGACTGGTTCCTAAGCGAAGTAGCCTTAAAGCTTAGAGAGGTTTTTAAGAGTTCCTTGATACTCTAAGGTACTAACTTACCCGTAAAAGTTAGAGGTTCTTAAGAGTGCCCTTGATACTCTAAGGTGTGAGTCTACCCGTAAAAGACTGGTTCCTAAGCGAAGTAGCCTTAAAGCTTAGAGAGGTTTTTAAGAGTTCCTTGATACTCTAAGGTACTAACTTACCCGTAAAAGTTAGAGGTTTTTAAGAGTGCCCTTGATACTCTAAGGTGTGAGTCTACCCGTAAAAGACTGGTTCCTAAGCGAATTAGCCTTAAAGCTTAGAGAGGTTCTTAAGAGTTTCCTTGATACTCTAAGGTTTTGCCATTACCTTTAGGCGAGTGAATTCCGGCAGTTGGTTGGGACTGGACTAGCCCGTGTTTGGGTGAACCAGTATAAATCTCTTGTGTTGTTCTCTGTTAATTTTAGTTCTATCTTTTACTTAAAAAACAACACTTAATTAAAAAGATCCCTCTTCCAGTTATCTGGTCAAGCACAGAGGTTGACTACTTTACGCAGATCCCTCATCCAGTTATCTGGTCAACTATCTGAGGTTACATTCATTGTTTTAAATCCTTATATTTGTTCAAGTATTACTTATCATATTTATCCAGTTATCTGGTCACTTACTTGTTTATCAACTTATCCAGTTATCTGGTCACTTACTTGTTTATCAATATATCCAGTTATCTGGTCATTTACTTGCGTATCAATATATCCAGTTATCTGGTCATTTACTCTACAATACAATTTGTGTTTTCAATATAACTTAGTATTCATATACTATAGTTGTGTGTAAAACACTATCAAGCAAGTTGACTCAGTATTCATATACTGTAGTAAGTTTCGGAGAGTAATACTTACATTATTATATCAATCAAAATCATAATATCCTTATATCATTACTGTTCAACTATTTGTTTATTGAGCATTTACAGGTAATTCCGCAATCAACCTGTTTAAATCGAAAAGAGACTATTACCCCCCTTATAGCCTCGGATCACGATCCAACAGTCTGTAGATATGTCCTCCCAAGCAACCTCAAGTATAGGTAAAGGCATTAGAAGAACTTTAGGTTTCTTTGTTTCAACTTTCATACTCTGTCATACCTTACATTCTCAGTCTATAAATGGGACATGAATCGCTTAATCTAGGTCTGATTGAGAGCTTATGCATGTTTGCGATGTCTGATCTTTCTTGAGTTTTAGGGGCCTCATGCCTTTTGTAGGGTTCCTGAGATCCGATTTTGCGGGTCGTACTACCGGTACAGGACCTGGTATTACCATCTTGGATTTTGAAGATAAAATTGAGATGGGTTACAATTCCGACGACGCTCTGGGAATATAGTATATGAGAGACCAGACAGAGTGTGTATATCTCTCTACATTAATTAGTTTAATTAAGTTTAACTTTTGATTGACTGTAATGATCTGCAGAGTGTGAGTGCGACATGCAAATGTGAGGGTATGGGAGAAATTTTATACAGTTCAAACATTAATTATGTCAGGTATAATATTCTATCAATGCGGATGTGGTACATTCTACTAACCATGCTTAATTAGTACAACGGATAGAATTAGAAAGGAAATAAGGAGAACCCGATTATCCTGTTAAGATGTTAATTGATATGTGGACATTGATTGTGTAATACGTAGATCTGAAAATGAAGCAGAAATGATCTCGAGATTGCAGGTCACCAGATGAGTGGGGACAGTGGGAGATGCGAAACCGAACTGAACGGTGGTGTGGACACCAGCATCTAAAGAACTATCTAACATGAAGCAAGTGCCGTTTGTAATTTTTCTATCTATATATTTTACATCTTTCAAAATATGCGTCGGTATAAACAGTTAAAGTAAATTCATCGCCTTTAGCTAGGCTAAAATAGTCCAAGGATAGATGTATCCCCAACATATCTTTTAATATAAGATTCCTTAGGATTTGATTGAAATCAAATCCAACATACAAGGAACATGATGTCTAATTTTCCAACAGTTATGTATAGTAACTGATGAGGGTGGAACCTGACCAGTGTTCGACGACGCTTCGAACAAGCGCCAGGCGGGGAATTCCGCGTGGAAATCAGGCCGAGATTCAGTTGCTCAGAGCTCTGCTTCGCTGGGACTTCTCCACTTCTAATGACCTCCCCAAACCTGGAATAGGTGTCTCAACTCATCTTAGCTATCCAAACCTCTAGTTGTTGGTGCGTTATGACCAAGTTCGGGATACTGTATCAACAGTAATGATCTAATCATATCTCAATATTTTTTTATGTCGACAGATGTCTCATCTTCATCTTTGTAGTTTATTAAGTTTTAGCTTCATATTAGAGTAATCAATTCAATAGTCAGATTTTCATCCTTAGATCAGAAGCAGAACCAAACCTAGATTTTAATATACTGATGTTAATGTTGACAACATTAGTATTCTAACTCAGAGATGGAAAATAAAATATAAAAAATATGAGAATTTTCTCGTCTAATACTCCATACGTCCACATGTAATTATAAAAAAACAAAACTATGGGTGAGTTTAGGTCTGTGTCGGTTTTGACTTCGAATGAGATATTGAAAAAAAGATAACATGAGATAATTTAATCTCATTTGTCCATATATATTAGAATTAGGAAGTAGATTAATTTTGTGATTATATATTTATATTTATAGGGAAATTATCAGGTACAATATCACTAAATGTAATAAATGCGCCGTCCTCCATTCTAGCTGTTCATCTAATATTCGACGACTTTTATTTTTCGACGGCCCACATTCGACGACTTTTATTCAATCAAGATATCCGACTGTCCACATTCGTACGTCGCAGATATCACATTTAGTGATATTGCACCAGAAGTTTGCAGTATATTTATAAGTATCTAAATGTTTACAAATGTTAACTACTATGGTTTCATTACAGTTGTAGTTCTATCTATCATATATTTGCAGGTAAAGATGAAGTAAAATATGTATATATATGTATATAGAGTAATCTTTACTGTAGGTGATCGACGATAGCAGAAAGGTGAAAATCTTGATGAGCGTAGCAGAAACAGATCTGACAGACTGACACTGTATTGCAAGGATTCAAGATTGGAGCGGAAGGATGAGAATGATTCCTATAAAGGAGGATGAACTTTGTGAATTTGTAATACAGCCGGTCGGATATATGTGTGTGTTGTATTTTTGTTTATAGGTTTAATAATCTCTCAACGAAAATAATGTTGGTAGGTCATTTATGTAATTAAGGTGTAAAAATAAATATATTGTGTAAACTATTTTAATTAATAGTCCATTTGAATTCTAGCATCTTTGAAATTATTTCGCAAAATCCAAAAAATAATAATGTTTAAAAGTAGATCCTATTTTTTTTTATCTAAATTACAGTGAATTTACAATACTACCCTTTGACGATTTATTTATAGAGAAGCGATTCACCTACTCTTGAATGAACCGTATCACCAACTACTACAGCTACCGTTATATATATACATCAGAAACCCGAATAATGGAGTCAACCACTACCCAAACCTAACAATCCACTATCCACTCATGGACCCAACCACGACGTCTCTGCTCCTGGCGATCCCACCACTTCTCGTCGTCGGCATCACCTATCTCATCTACTTCCGCCGTCGCTTGCCGCCGGGACCGAGGCCATGGCCAGTGGTCGGCAATCTCTTCTCGATCAAGCCCGTCCGGTTCCGTTGCTTCGCGGAATGGGCTGCGAAGTACGGACCGATCATATCCGTCTGGATCGGACCCACTCTGAACGTCGTCGTCAGCAATTCCGAACTCGCCAGAGAAGTGTTAAAGGAGAAAGATCAGGCTCTCGCTAACCGACATAGGACCAGATCTGCCGCCAGATTCAGCAGAGACGGTCAAGATCTTATCTGGGCGGACTACGGACCACACTATGTCAAGGTGAGGAAAGTATGCACATTGGAGTTGTTTTCTCCGAAGAGATTGGAAGGGTTGAGACCGATCAGAGAGGACGAGGTCACTGCGATGGTTGAATCTCTGTATAAAGACTCAGGGAAGAAGATGTTGGTTTTGAAGACCTATCTCTCCGCCGTCGCATTCAACAACATCACTAGGATAGCATTCGGGAAACGATTCATGGATGAAGAGGGTGTTGTAGACAAGCAAGGTATGGAGCTTAAAGCTATAACTGTTAATGGATTTAAGCTCGGAGCATCGCTTGCAATGGCGGAGAATATCCCCTGGTTGCGATGCTTTTTTCCGTTGGAAGAGAAAACGTTCGCACAGCACGGTGCCAACCGAGATCGGTTCACCAAGTTGATCATGGACGAACACACCACGGCGAGGGAGAAAAGCGGCGGAGCGAAGCAGCACTTTGTTGACGCACTGCTTACTCTCAAGGAGAAGTACGATCTCAGCGATGACACCATCATTGGACTTCTCTGGGATATGATCACGGCCGGAATGGACACCACGGCTATATCTGTGGAATGGGCGATGGCGGAGGTTATAAGAAATCCAACGGTTCAGATTAAAGCACAGGAAGAACTGGATCGGGTGGTTGGATTTGAAAGGATCATGACTGAAGAAGATTTTCCAAATCTTCACTATCTGCAATGTGTAGTCAAAGAGGCGTTGAGGTTACATCCACCGACGCCGTTGATGCTCCCACACAAAGCGGCCGACGACGTCAGCTTGGGCGGATATCACATACCCAAGGGATCCAATGTTCATGTTAACGTGTGGGCAGTAGCAAGGGATCCCAATGAATGGAAGGATCCGCTGCGATTCTCGCCGGAGCGTTTTTTGGAGAACAATGTTGATATGAAGGGTCATGACTTCCGACTACTACCTTTCGGAGCCGGGCGGCGTGTCTGCCCTGGAGCGCAACTTGGGATCAACATGGTTCAATCCATGTTGGGACATCTTCTACACCACTTCAAATGGGCACCGCCGGAAGGTGTCTGCTCGGAGAATCTTAACATGTCGGAGAATCCTGGACTTGTCACCTTCATGCAAACTCCGCTCCAGGCCATTGCCACTCCAAGATTGCCTGCACATCTCTACAAACGCATTCCTTATGAAATGTGATCAATGTATCAAAACTACTACAGATTACGAATGTAATAAATCATTTAAAACACTGGCATAAGTCATTTAAAACGCATTTCCCCGTATTTCTTCTAACTGGCATGAATTATTTGACAATAGAGTGCCTGAATAATTAGAGCTGTATTTGAACCTTGCAGATTAGTGATTTCATTGTTACGACTTAATCCTTATCGTCGGAAAGTGCCTGGGTTACGCCAACTTCGGCCGGCCGAATAATGCGCTCGTGTAACATGTATCCAGCCTTCAAAACAACAGTTATTGTGCCGGGTTTCTTTGAAGCATCTGGTATTTGAAAGAGAGCATGGTGCTTATGTGGGTCAAAATGCTCATTGATAGGATCATACTTCTCTACTCCGAACTTCTTGAATACCTGTCATTATTTCCGATAATCCGCAATTAAGATTCTCTATTAATAGCTGAAGAAAACATAATTAAATTACCTCTGCAAGTTGTTTCTCAGTCATATCGACACCCTCCAAAAGTGTTTTCACAAGTGAAAGAACACCAGAAGCGTCTCCAGATGTATCTGTCTTTGACAAACTTTCTTTTACAACAGATGAAGCCCTTCCGAGATTATCAGCAACATCTAGCAAACTTTTCACCAAATTCTGCATGTTACAAAATTTATGCATCAGTCATCAAGGGAAGAGAAAATTAAAAGGAGAGGATCAAATTCAAACCTGTATTGCAAACTTTTTTGAATTATCTGCTTCGCGCTTTGTTCTATCTAAGACATTCTCCATCTCTGCATAGCTGCGAAGAACTTTATCTTGCATCTTCTCAACTTCCTTATGTTTTAACTTCAAAAGCTCTTCTTTCTCCTCAACAAGCGCCACCAGATCGTCAATTGAGAGATCATCATTTTCCTCGTCTGAATCAGAAAATGCGGCCGGTTTGGCACTTTTTCTCTCGCTCTTTTTAACAGATGATGAACCTTCTGGATTGTCATTTGACATCTCTTCTTCAACACCATCATTGATTTCTCTTTTGGAATCATTGGTTTCCTTATGGTTAGGTTGAGAACAAAACCCAGAGTGCTGTAAAGTGGAATTTCCAAGAGTAAATTGCTGCAATTTTACTTTGCAAGGAAACCCCTGTAATAACAAAGTCGAGAACATGTGGTGTGCTTAGTCATGGATGCCGATTGATGAAAATAATGATTCCAGTGTAATAAAATCAAGTGATGAAATATACTAAGATTAAAACAGTGTGAAGTGTGACCAAAATAAAAGTAAAAATCATCAAATAACTAAAAAGAAAAATAATGAAGGAAACAACTAAGAAAATTACTTCTTCCTGAGTTATCTATGGTAGTCTGAAGATAGGCACTAAGAAAAAATGAAAAACACTTCTTTCCACACCTTCTGAAAGTGCGGAATGAGAATAAAATCACTTGCTCATTGCTCACTATTACTGTCACATTTCAACAGACCAATACTATTTATCAGACTGGTAAGGTAAACTTTTGGGTTTTGGGATACTAAATGCTAAATATACCTTTGCATATAACAAGAAGATCTCATTAATGATGATGATGGCAATGAGAATAAACAAGAAACCGAGGTGGCCACTGGATACCATGTGAGCGACTCTATTCTACTATACATCTAGATTGCTACTATTTTATTAAGAACACTCTAAGTCTCTAATTTGCTATTTTGTTGCTTATTTCTATTTTTTATGTATTTCTCTAAATCTAAGACTCTATGTATACTGTTCTAATTTCTATTTATTTATAAAAACTTGCTTGTTCATGTAATGGATACAATGAAACTTATTTGTTTATTTACTGCATATTATATATGGATTTTCCTTTTATATATCTTTGACTGATTTATACTAATTTAATTGAATGAACAAAATATAGAAACATCATAATAAGTATGGCCAAATTATTCCACATAATCGCATAATATTGCCTCATTATTTTTTGAACATTGCAGAAAATGTGCAAAATGTATGCTCATATTGAAGAGCATATATCAAAATTAGGGATTCGGCAGATGGGTTGCAATAATTCAACTGCTGATTTTTCCTATCATCAGATGTAGAAGAAGAACAGGAAAATTCGTTTGTAAAAAAACTGAACTTCAAAGACCTAAACTTCCAAATTCAGCCCAAACTCATCTTCTTTCCTATCCACCAAAAAATTTATCCTCAATCCATAAAAAAACAAATTGAAAAATACAATCACCGTGAATAAACAAGAAACAATCACAAAGAAATCCAACTACCTATACATCAATACAAGGAACCGAAACACTAACCTGGAGAAAAGAGCTCGATTGAAGTCGAGCAATGGAATAGAAGCTATTCGAAGATCGGTACAGCTCCTCCTTCCTCTGGAGAAAAATTGGAGAATCGGAAAGAACACGTCTGATACCTACGATTCTCCTCGCCATCAGCGACGGAACCTTGGAAGCCATCGTGCCGGCGGGAACTGCGAAGATGAGCCGATGAGGAAGGAAGTAGAAGGGTTTAGACTATAGAGCCTAACTAAGCGAGCCTGGAACTATATTTTTATATGACGAAAATACCTATCCTTATTGGACTGGACTGAGGTCCATGAAAAGATGGGCTTTTGTTGGGCTTTGAATGCTACGTGGGCTTTTCTAGGGTTTCTTGTATATATTTATAATTCTTATTTTACCTCTTTATCTTCCGTTCTATCTTTTTGTTTATCCCCTCCGTCTTTCCCCAAATCGCCATGACTGCTCAGACTCAAGAGGAGCTTCTCGCCGCCCACCTCGAGCAGCAAAAGCTTGATGTATGCATTCGTCTTTGTTTCTTTCCGACTAGCATTTTTTTTGTAGATTTGTGTTTCTTGTTCATGATTTGGAGTTATGGGTTTTAGGGTTGTAGTAATTGAATCTCGTTTTACATGGTTTACGATTATGATTTGTGGTAATTCTGTCTGTGTCGGATCTTGATTTTTAGTTAAATCGGCTTGAATAGATCAGATCCTATCGGTAAATTAATTTGAAATGAGTAGAATATTTTCTATCAATAGAGTATGTTTCAAAATCTTATCTTTTAAATATTGATGTTACTAACTTGGTATTCTTTTTATTTCCATTTGAAGGGTAGTTTCTTAATTATATTTTAGTTAGGAGATTTTCATCTTCATCTTATTTGTTATAACGTGACCTTTTATTTTTTAGTTTTCTATGCTATTGATTTGTTCAATACTATTTAACTTTTTTTTATCACAGCCTGATCAGCCTGTTGTTGAAGAAGATGAGGATGATGATGATGACGAGGATGAAGATGACAAGGATGAGGACGAGGAAGAAGGTATAGAACCTGAAAAAATATATGATACTATTTATTTTATAAACGTTGGCAATTGAATAAATCCTGCTAGTGCATTATTTCTTTGGAATTTAGTTATTCACACACACTTCAGGATTTTTTTTATAAAAAATGTTTTACTTCTTTGATTCTTTCTTATCACAATCTTCTAGTCTATTTTCCATTGATCTACAATTTTGTACTTTCATGTTCTTTGTCATTCTCACAATCAATTAATTTTTTTACTTATTGTCATGATCTATAGCTTTGTCATGATCTTCAGCTTTGTAGTTACAATTTAACATGGTTTTTGCTTATTTTATTATATACACTCAGTACAATATTTTCTTGACTAGATGGTTTTTTAGCCAGATATCTTTTTGAAAGCTGTATTCCTTTGTTTTGATTTGCATGCATATCCATAATAAGAAAGCATTTTATAAACTTTTTTTCTTTTAGTTTGAAAACTGGATGTCCCTTTGTTAAAAAATTCTAGGTGCAGGTGGAGATGCAGAGGGTAGGTCAAAGCAAAGCAGAAGTGAAAAGAAGAGTAGAAAAGCTATGCTGAAGCTTGGCATGAAGGCCATTATAGGTGTCAGTCGTGTCACTGTTAAAAAGAGCAAGAATGTAAGTTACTATTCAATTGTTATTCTTAAGTCATTTATATATGCTGTCATGCTAATTCAATTGTTTCACTTATGTTAAACTTTTTAATTTTTGTAGATATTATTTGTCATCTCGAAGCCAGATGTCTTCAAGAGCCCAAATTCCGACACATATGTTATTTTTGGCGAAGCAAAGATTGAGGATCTCAGTTCTCAACTGCAGAATCAAGCTGCAGAGCAGTTCAAAGCTCCTGATCCACATCATGCAATTCAAAAGGAAGAGTCATCGACGATTGCACAGGATGAAGAAGATGTCGATGAGACTGGAGTTGAACCCAAGGATATTGAGCTTGTGATGACCCAAGCCGGTGTTACTAGGCACAAAGCTGTATGTGCACTCAAGGCTGCAGATGGAGACATCGTTTCTGCCATCATGGAATTAACAAACTAGCTGTTCCTTAATCGAGAATGCTGTCTTTGTTTATTTTCCTCCACTCCTGCTTATGAAACTATTTTTTCCCCATCTTAGACAGTATATTATTGTGTTTTCCAAAGTTTATTTAGAATTTGAGTTTTTGCCATTCAAGTTACTTGTTTTATTGACAATATTATTAAGCTTAAGCTAAATACTTGATGTGTGAAGTCGTCAGGTTTGTCAAAAAATGGTGATATGTTTTCAGTAAAATTTTTCAGAAGAAATCTTTTGATGATCAACTCAGATCAGAAATTCAGTTTTTCCAAATTTTATATTAAAAAATAGGAATAGTTCGAGACTTTAAGGGGAGTATGGCCTGCAAAATAGAACGTTATCAGTAACAATGGAGAAGGCCTGAGGCTTCTGGGAGTAAGCTCGTGAAAAATCGGATATCGTTAGCAGACATGAGCTCTCAACCAGACCTAGATTGAGTGAATCCTCTCCTGTATTATAGAGGCTCATAGCAGAGTTGATTGAGAATCAGACCACATTTGAGGAACCGACCAGATTCTAAGTCGACCGACCTGACCAGAATCTTGGTCGATCTTGGACTGTGTTCGATAGCCTCCCTGGATAGTTGATCATCGACAAGTCGGTCCCATCTCGACTGGTCGGTTTTAACCGGAGTTGGGTCAGACCACCCAGACGACCGACCATTCTAGGAAAGGACCATTTCACCTTTTGACAAGGTAAAATAATTAATCTACTCTCTAAACAATCTATAAATAATGGAAAATCTCTTATTTCTACACACAGAATACCAAGCGACCGACATCTTTCAAAGAAAAGGAGTAAAGCATACGACCAAACTTATAAAGCTTCCCAACTAATAATGCTCTTGCATTGTGAAGTCAGACGACAATTGATTGGCCACCGGTCGATCAACCAATCCGACACTTTTGAGGGCGACTTTCATTATATATTATCAGATAACTCGTAGTATGAATATATACAGTGAGACTTGAATCTTGAATTTTTTAAAAATTTAATAGTGACGGTGATTAATTAAGCTAATCTTTTTGAGTAAATGTTAATTAGAGATAACTACAGGGGTAGGTATTGCAAAAGAAAACATCGGATCAATAAAGAAAAGGGTTTTGGTATCAAACTAAAAATGTTCCAGTGCTAGTTCCCAGATATGTCGACGAGAGGAGGAGGAGGGAGATCGGAGTTTCGTCGAGGACGGCGAGGATCGTGGAGTGGGAGTGGAGTTGATGCAGAGAGGGTATTTGAAATTCCAGTCTCGTCTTCTGGTCAATCGGATCACCTACCGGAAATGTTATCGGATAGCTTTGTTCCGATTGTTGGAACTTGCCCCGACATGTGCCCTGGTAATTCTTTCTTTCCCTTTCCGATATGTTGAGATATTTTAGAAAGATGTTTCTGTTATTTCGCTTTGTAGTTTGTGCTAAATCTTTGTATGTTAGAAAAATAGATTCTCTTGAGGTTCTCAATTTGTTCTTACCGGAAGCAATTGTGTTTTTACCTAAATCTTTATAAATACGTCTTGTAATTCATCGATGCACTAATACTTCCATGAAATCATTGAAGAAAGTTGAGTGCGTAGGGTGGAGCGTGAGTCGGAGCGACGCTGGGATCGGAGGCGACAGTAAAGAGCCGGTTGGGAGAGGAGACGAAGCGTTTGGGAAAACCCTAGGGTTTTGAGTTTAGATTTGATTTTTTGGAAAAGTTCGAGATAAATTATTACAACATAGCTTTTATACTAACTTACTAATGGGCCTTGAGTATGGGCCAAACTTAACCTACTAATATAATCTATTCTAATTTGAATTTAGATGCTTAATCCTTGAATTAGATACTTAATTCTTCAATACTTCAATACCCCCCCTCAAGCTGGAGAGTGTATGTCATAGAGTCCCAGCTTGGGCAGCAAATTTCTGAGTGATTCCAAGCTTGCTGGCTTTGTGAGAATATCTGCAATTTGATCAATTGATGCAACATGATGTAGTTTAAATAGCCCTGCTTGTAAGTGATCACGAACTAGATGGCAATCAATTTCAATATGTTTAGTACGTTCATGGAATACTGGGTTGGATGCAATATGGATAGCAGCCATGTTATCACAATGTAGTGTGGTTCCTTCTGTGGGCTCAACCTGCAGATCATTCAAAAAATAATGCAACCACATGATCTCACAAACTGTTGAAGCCATAGCTCTGTATTCACTCTCAGCAGATGACCTGCTGATTGTGGATTGTTTTTTTGACTTCCACGCAATGGCTGAACCTCCCAGAAGAATTGAATAACCTGTTATGGATTTTCTTGTGTTGGGGCAGTCAGCCCAATCTGCATCACAATAGGCCTCAAGTTTTAATGGTGCATCTCTTTTGTATAGTATTCCTTTCCCAGGGGCACCCTTGATATATTTTAGAATTTTCATTGCTGAATTGAAATGAGATTGTAGAGGATTTGCAAGGAATTGGCTGAAATGACTAACAGAGAATGCAATGTCTGGTCTTGTTATTGTGAGATATAGCAATTTGCCAATTAGTTTCCTGTAGATTGAGGGATCCTTCATTGGAGAATCACCTTCTGAATTTTTGTAGTTATGGGACATTGGTATTTTTGATGGGGAAGACCCCAGTTGATTAAAATCATGAAGAATATCCAAGGCATACTTCCTTTGGGATAAATAAATCCCTTTTTCTGAATGGGACACTTCAATACCCAAGAAGTATTTAAGCTTCCCCAAATCTTTGATGTGAAATTGATTGTGTAGATGATTCTTGAGATTTTGGATTTCTTATTCACTGTTTCCAGATATGATTAGATCATCCACATATATTAGCAAGCATGTATATGAGTTATTTTTAGATTTGAAGAATAATGTGTAATCAGAATGTGATTGAGTGTATCCAAAATTTGTTAAAGATTTGGTGAGCTTTTCATACCAGTTCCTGTTGGCCTGCTTTAGACCATATAAAGATTTTTTAAGTTTGCAAACCCTAGAGTCATTTTCAGGTAGCATACCAGGGGGTGGTGACATGTAGATTTCCTCTAACAGGTCACCATGCAGGAATGCATTGCTAACATCCATTTGGTATGTTGCCCAATTTTTATTGGAGGCTACTGCAAGTAGGGTCCTTATTGATATGATTTTTGCCACTGGGGAGAAGGTTTCTTTGTAGTCAAAACCTTCCACTTGGGTGTGGCCTTTGGCCACTAGTCTGGCTTTGAGCCTTTCAATGTCTCCATTAGATTTATGCTTGACTTTGTACACCCACCTAGATCCTACTACCTTCCTGTCCTTGGGTTTGGGTACTATTTCCCAAGTATCATTTAGCTCTAGGGCAGAGAGTTCCTCATTCATGGCCTTTACCCATTCAGGACTTTGGCTAGCTTGGTAGAAGGAAGAAGGCTCAGTTGTTGTAGATATTTTATCTAGATAATCAATCTGAGAAGTGGATAACCTTTTATAGGTCAAGTAATCATGCATTGGGAAAGCTGTTCCCTTGGATTTCCCTTCACTTGTTGCAAATGAGCAATAGTAATCATTTAGCCTTATTGGTGGTTTAGTTTGTCTCTTGGGATATCTCCCAGAGATTGTAATTTGGCTTGGAAGAGGGCTCTCTTCCACCTCTGATTGGTTTAAGGTTGGTTCCTGATCCTCCACTGTGTCAGTGGAGGTCACATAACTGTTTTCCTCATTAGCTTGAGGTTTGTCATCTTCCTCTCTACTTGTATCATTTTTGATGTTGGACTGACTTAATTCATCATCCTCCTTAAGTGGGAAAATATCTTCATAGAAGATCACATCTCTGCTGACAGAGATGTCATGACTTTCCAAGTCATATGTTATGTGGCCTTTTTGGGTTGGGGATTGCCCCAAGTAGATACACTTTCTGGCCCTGTGGGAAAATTTGTCCTCTTTTATGAGGCATGTCACATAACATAGACATCCAAAAGACCTAAGATCTTTGAATTTGGGCTCTTTTGAGTGTATTAGCTCAAAGGGTGATAGGTTTTGAGTTACCCTAGAGGGTAATCTGTTTATGATGAATGTGGAGTGCAGTATGGAATACCCCCACAGCTCAGTGGGCAGTGATGATTGTATCTTCAAAGCCCTAGCAACATTCAATAGATGTTGATGCTTTCTCTCAACCACACCATTCTGTTGTGGTGTGTGTGGGCAGCTAGAGTAGTGGATGATCCCTTTGTTTTTCAGGAATTCATCCATGGTCAGGGAGAAGAACTCCCCACCATTGTCTGTTCTAATGGCCTTGACAGATGTATTGAATTGATTAGCAATTAAAAAATATAATTCTTTAAACATAAAGAAACATTCAGACTTTGTGGCAATTAAAAAAGTCCATACATATCTAGAGTAGTCATCCACAACAGTCATGAAATATCTCTTCCCATAGATGGTTGGAGTGTGAAAGTTCCCCCACACATCTATGTGAAGGAGATCAAATGCAACTTTAGATCTAGATGCTTGAGTTGGAAAAACTGTTCTAGACTGTTTAGCAAAATGACAAATATCACATGGTTTTTGAGAATCTGTATCATAATAGTTAGGAGAAATATTGTTTAAAATGTATTTAAGTCTGCCACATGAAGTGTGGCCAAGTCTATTGTGCCAAGTCTTTGTAGAGATGGCACCAACAAAATGATTCTTACCACCAGTGTGTGATAAGATGTATAGTCCATTCTTCATGCTACTCTGTCCAACTTCCCTCATCAGAACCTTGTCATAGATAAGGGCAGAAGATTTAGAGAATTGAATTGAAAATCTATCATATTGGGTCAACTTGCTGACTGATAGCAAGTTGACCTGAAATGAAGGTATAAAGTACACATCATTTAATGTAATGTGTGGTGATAGGATGATATCCCCTTTCTGAGATACCATCTGTTTATCACCATTGGGCAATGATATTGGAAATGTTTTGCATTTTTGAATGTTTTGAAAAAGGGAACTGTCCCCACTCAGATGCTCAGATGCACCTGAGTCAATAATCCAAAAGACATTTTGATTATTGAAGTTCATAATAGAATTGACAGTACCTGAACCAGGACCAGTATATTTGGGAAGAGGTTTGGGATTGTACTTTTCGGAGTATAGGGGGAACCCATGGGGGCCCATTGGTTCCTCTGGTGTGGTTGCCCTCTTTTTGCCCTTCTCCCTATCAGACCAAGCAGACCAGTTCTCTTCAGTGGAAACACAGTTGGCTGAGCCTTGTGGTTTTGTCTCAGCAATTGGTGTCACAGTGGGGTTTGGTTTCTTTGTGATTGTCCCCCTGGATGATGATGGGTATCCATGCTGGACAAAACACTTTTCATCACTGTGCCCAAAGGCTGCACAGTGGAAGCAATAGTACCTTGTGTTCACTTGTTTTCCACTTTTGTAGTATAAGGGTTCTGTTGGAGTGGGTGGTCTCTTCCTTGGGTTTTGAGATGCAGGAGCCTGTTTAGGTGTGTGGGATGATGTAGCATTGTTGTTGGTGAATTGCCTGTTTTGGTTTTGGTTTCTGGCCGAGTAGAAAGCAGATGCTTGGTGATTATTATTGTGCTCAGAGAGTTGCAACTGTGACTCTTCATGTACCACCATGGAGTAGACTCTACCAAAATTAGGCAGTTTTTCTAGTGATAGAATGTGAGATCTGACTTGTCTGAAGTCATCCCTCAGTCCCATGAGAAACTTCCTGATTTTGAGTCTATCCTCCTTGTCATTTACCCTGCCAGTCATGTTACACTCACATTTCCCACAGCTGCATTGGGGTGTCTCCCCATATGCATCAACTTCCCTCCAGATGGACTTGAGGTTTGTGCAAAATTTTGATACACTGTCACTTCCCTGTTGCATCAGGGCAGCATCTTGAGATAGTTGGTATATGTGTGTTTCATTAGACTGCCTGAATTGATCCTTGAGATCATTCCAGACTATGGATGCATCATCTGTATACATTATCTGAGCTGCTATGTCCTTGGAGACTGAGCTCCAGATCCATTGCCTGACCACCCCATGACAGGTGATCCAGGCTTCAAGTTCCTCTGCCTCAGAGTCAGCAGGTCTCCTCATGGTACCAAGGACAAATCCCAACTTCCTTCTTGTCAGCAATATAGTTGTCATCTCTCTACTCCATGGATAGTAGTTTTGACTCCCTTGCAGGACATTGATCACTGACAAGGGGCCTGAATCAGAGGATTTAATGTAGTAGGGAGATGTTGGATCAAAGAGAGGACCTCCTCTTGGTCTTTTCTCAATAGCATCAAACATTTTTTTGGATCTGTTGAAATTGCAAAAATATGTCAATAAGGTATGTGAATGAATTTTACATTGATAACAAATGAGGATCATATTTGAGTTTGAATTGAATCGCAATATAAACTTGAGCTTGATTAGATCATTGGTGATTAGCCTTTGTATATGATTCACCTTTGATCTTTTGAGGGTTAGGATAGTAGCCAATCCTTCATCAGTGAATGGATTGTTTGATTTATGCGGAAGCGTTTGAGTTGGTGTTACCACCTTTTGGATTGAATTTGAGATTGAATTTGAGATCCCTTTAATAACACTTAGTGCCTCAGGATTTGAAATATCAGGGAGCCCTGGTAGTTGCCTCTGGGCTCTTATGTTTAGAATCTGACTAGTCAGATTCAAGACATATTTGATGTGCGGTCCAGGTGCACATGTGTGCACAAGGGCCTCACTAAGATATGAGTATATCATTATTGCTATCATGACAGGAGAGGATATAGTATATTCATGATTAATTACATAGATATAACATAAATGGTGTGTATAGAGTCTATAAGTGATCATGCACCAGAGGGCATTTGATGTTGCCATCCTGCATTTTGTCCTAATATGCATGAAAGAATGTAGTATTTGAAATATAATATGAAGTGTATGTATAAGGGAGTGTTTCTGAAATGTGTCATGTGACTGATCCAGTGCACACAAGTTTGCATCACCAGCATAAAACATTATGTAAACAGAAATATATGTGCATGTAAGTATCGATTGACAGAGACATTCATAGACAGTAAATACAAGCATGCATGTAGGAAGTGTAGCATGGAGTGTGTTTAAGGTGTCTTTGGCACAGCATAAGCACACAAGCAGCATATGTATGGGATATAGTGTGGTGCATATATGAGTACTCAGTAGATCATGAGCTAGAGATGAATCATTTTGCTTAAGAGATGGATCATATATCATAGATACACACGATAAACACATATTTAATGACATGCATAGGGTGTATGATAAGAATACATAGAATGGTTTTTTGTATATCTTAGAGTAGAGTATCATGTATCGATCTAGGGTTTTAGATTTACCAAACGCAGTTTGGGGATGGCCCCGAGAGCGGAGGTGTATCGATCGAGTGGAAGAGCTTTCGATTTGGAGGTCCCAGAACGGCGGTCGACGCAGTGCTTCACGATGGCTCTGATACCATGAAGAAAGTTGAGTGCGTAGGGTGGAGCGTGAGTCGGAGCGACGCTGGGATCGGAGGCGACAGTAAAGAGCCGGTTGGGAGAGGAGACGAAGCGTTTGGGAAAACCCTAGGGTTTTGAGTTTAGATTTGATTTTTTGGAAAAGTTCGAGATAAATTATTACAACATAGCTTTTATACTAACTTACTAATGGGCCTTGAGTATGGGCCAAACTTAACCTACTAATATAATCTATTCTAATTTGAATTTAGATGCTTAATCCTTGAATTAGATACTTAATTCTTCAATACTTCAATAATCATGAAACAGAATTCATGTAATATAATCTGTCTGAGAAACGTTAAGGTCATTCAAAACTTATTTTTTATAAAAATGTTCAGATAAAGTTCAATATTTTGATTCAACATTTTTTAAGAAAACTTGGTCTTTTTTCTTATTGAGAGCAAGCAACTGACTGTTAATTTTCACTTGTGTGTTTTCTGATAGAAAATGAGAGGATCCGACGTGAAAGACTCAGAGATTTATCTATTTTTGAAAGATTAGATGGAAATCCAAGGAAAACGTCATCTGCGATTGCTGTTAAAAAGGTCATTTGAGTTTTCTTCATTATGACATGTTTTGGTTTATTTCTTTATTATCTTTGCATTGGATCTATTTAATTTTTATAAATAAAATTGATTGTGATGGACTGATGGTCTATCTTTGCATTTTCTCATCACATGAGATACTTTATCTTGCTATATTCTTATATAAAATGTCCAGTTCTTCTTTCATAATCAATTTTAATGTTCTCTCTGCATAGTGTGTCCAGAAAGTCTTTTTGGTTGCATGTGCAGAATTATTTTTCCAACTATGACAGTATGACCTGACCTATGTAGTTAGCAACTATATCCAAAATCTATCAGCCTATATCTATACTCAAATTTGAAATTACATATTGAGCCTCCATGGCTCCATTTATACATGTATGTTAAAAATTTTCCCCTTATTTTTACCGAGATCTTATATTTTTACATGATTTTAAAATTAAAGAAAGACATCCAAATTGGTTAAGGTTAGGTTGCATTATCCCTCTGCACATAATTTCATAATATGGCCACATAATTATTTATAGTTCAAGGCTTCATTATCCGAATTATTTTTATTCAGAACATTGATTATTTCTACCTATTCCAGTATTCCCCGAAGGCGCTTATACACTTCTTTATTTATTCGATAATTTTTTTTTTATTTATAATCATTTTCAATAATTTTTTTTTACCAAATATGACATCTCTCTGATATTTTTCATCATATCCTACTTTTTTTATACGATTAATTCTTTATACAGCTCAGTTAATAGAATATTATAACTAAAAGCTTTTCCCTCATGGAATTTTGACTTCTAGAGTTCTAAGTATTTAAAATTCTCTCTTCTATCACAATCAATTAGACTCAATAGCTTACTATATATAGACATATGTTATAAACAATTTTTTTGGAAAAAATATGAAAAGATACCACTTTGATATTAAGAACAATTTATTATTTCTTGCATCATTCCATGGGGTGGATAATCTAATAATCATAATATCGAATATTTGTTTTTATTTAGATACCTTGCATCATTTTTTTTATTTTTATTCTCTTAATGTCTACTCATGTAAATATTCCGTATTCAATGCTGGGTTCCAGTTTTGCAGAACACTCTCTTCAATGCATTCCCAAATGTCTGAAGTTCGTCCATTTTCAGTATTGCAGAAATCATTCAAATATCTTTTTGATTTGCTGCAATCTTCGGAACAACCATTTGAAGCAGTTCATGCTTTTGTTTCTGATAGGCTAAGGTCTATTCGTCAAGATCTTAGCATGCAAAGAATACATAATGATCAAGTAATTATTATGTATGAAGAAATGGTATGTATCATCATCATTTTGTACTTTTTTTAAAGAATATTTCCTTGTGATCAACAATATCATTAAAATGTTAAAAACTAACAGCTAGTACAAAAGATAAAGGCTACCAAACTAAGCTACATGGCTACCTATTAACTATTTTAGTTTCAATATCTAAATTCTAAAAAACTATGTATTAATAGGAATATGTGAATACTAAATATCATATCTTCCTTCTATTATTTGTGTTCACGACTCATGTTACCTAACTTGATTAATTTCACTTTGAAGTTTGAATTATATGAAGTATTGGATCTTATTTCATAATAGCAAAAAAATATTAGTCCATTTTTCTTTCATTATTTCTAGGGATACTTATTCACATTTACCCTTTTTTTAATGTATGCATTTGGTATTTGCCAGGTTAAATTTCACATAATATCACATCAAAAGCTCCTTAGATGTAGGGAGGAGTCAACATCGTTGGTTTATCTCAACATGGAACAACTTGTCAAAATCTTGACATCTCTGTATGATATGTATTCTATTGAAAGACAATCCAATGAAATAAGTTTGAATCAAGGAGAATTTTATTCATTTTATGTACTTCTTTGCCTAGGACGTAATAACCAAAAAGCAATGGTAAATACTTCTTCAGTTCTTTTTATCCTATGTTTCCTGTATTTGTTATTTTGTTGGTTTTTAGTAAATAATGCAAATAACTTTGTAATTAAATTTTCTTCTTCTCTCGATTTACTTATAGGGGGATTCTCTTTCATCATGGTTCCGGAATCTTCCTTTTCATGTCCTTCAAACAAGAGAAATGTGTTTTGCTAGACGTGTTTTAAGGTAAACCCCAAAGGTGCAAACTAGATGATTTGTTTTTTCACATCCGTTGATGTTTGATTTGCATCTCTAATCTTTTACGACCTCCATGCTGCTAGATCTCCTTTTTTATTGTATGAATGTGCGTCTCTTTTGTCTATAAAACCTGAACTAAGTTTTGCTAAAAAATAGGATCCAAATAATAAAATTTAAGTATGTACTGTTTACTTATTTATTGAATATCTTATTGCAGATTGAGATAACTTAAACTGTATATTCTTTGCATACAGGTATTTCCAAATGGGAAATTATGTACAATTTTTTCGAATGATTGCAATCTCAGCATCATTTTTGCAATTATGCCTTATTGAATCTATTGTGAATGAGGTAAACTAGAATATTCTGAATTTCTGATGTCGGCTGGCTTGGTCTTTTATCTCATTATGTTAGCAAAATGCAGAAGTTGGCTACATTTTATGATTTTTATCTATCTTTTGTCATCTATTATTTTTATGTACCTGACAAACAATCTTCATGCTCAATTTTAAGGTGATAGACGTAGTCATGTGTCGTGTACTATATTCAATAATGGTCATCATTCTATACTTAATTGTGTATTCATTTAAATATTCATCTTTTCTGTGAGTTCATTTGAAATAGTCTCTAAACATTCAATCTGTTAGATTAGAGAGGATAGTTTAGCTTTCATTTTTTTTAGATTTCAGAATATTATAATTCAATTTTCCAATTTAAGGATATTGGAATCATGGAATGTTTAAGCATCGAATCTTTTACCACAAACAATGTAATTTCTACTAATAAAAATCATAAAAAGTATTTTTGCAATTATCTAAAGTTCAAAACAAAGCCATTGAATTCTATTGATTTTTAGTTTTATATAAAAAAGCCCATTAGTTTTCTGGTAACTTAGCATATTAATTCTATTCACACTGTAGCCTGTAGGTCATGTTATGTAATATTGGATTTTCCATTGTCATTAATGGTAAAAAAGTACCGTTTAAAAAATATTCTATGTGCCATTTATTTCTTATCCATTTAATTTATGAAAATGAAACTTATTTTTTTTCTCTTGTTTTAAAAGGTTCGCACCAATGCTTTACGTTGTGTCAATAGCAGTGGCCATAAGCTTCAACCATACCCACTAATACACCTGTCAAAGTTGCTCATGGTAGATGTAAGTTTCTTAATTATGTTTTGAAAAATTAATGTTATAGTTATCAGGCGACTACTAGTAGATCGAATAACAATCTTCCTTGGCAGATGGAGGATTTAGAGTCAATTTGTAACTTATGTAGCTTCAAAATAACCCCTGATAAGGCATGTGGCAAGCTTTTGCCTACCAAGCAAATTGATTTTTGTCAACCAAAAGAAGGTTTTCCACAGTACAATTTTGTGGGTTCAGAAAGACTGCAGAGGTATTTCTAGATTTTTCTTTATATTTTTATATTAATTATGCCAAGTTTATTTGATTATTGATTGGGGATTTGTATAGCTTCATAAAGCAAATATCTTTTGGTCTGTGTGTTGTTATATCTATTGTTATGTCTTGAGAAATTTTAATATCATTTGCAGGTGGCAAGATTTGATGAGTGCTTCAGGAAACCTATTTCATTTCTTTGAGTAGTACCCACCAACATGTGATCAATCTTACAGTATACAGACCATATGTTTCCTTCACCTCTATCTATTTAATTCAGATAATCCCAATGGAATCTGAAATTTTATCTACCAAACTTTTTGTATCTTTCTTGTAAAATATCAACCTGTACAAAATAAATCCGTGTCATGTATCTATGAAGCTGTCAAATGAGACCAACTGGATCTCTACATTCATTGTATGTTTTTTCATCTTAAATATTTATGTTTATTTATTTTCATTATTGTATGTAAGTTATTATCCATTTTCATTTTTTCTATGAAGCTGTCAAATGAGGCCAACTGGATCTCTACATTCGTTGTATGATTTTTTCATCTTAAATATTTACGTTTATTTATTTTCATTATTGTATGTAAATTATTATCCATTTTCATTTTTTCTATTTCCATCAAATGATAACGACCCATCTCCAAATCTATCACCAATCCCTTTCCAAGTTATTTATTTACTTGTATTTGTCTTTTTCTTTTTCTTCATTGACTTTGTTAATAGAAAATCTTCATTAAAATATTGAAAACAACTTGTTTTAATTTTTTTTCTTTCTAAAAAACATTGTTAACTGCAGATGACAAAGCATGCTAAATGACAATATTCTTTGCGGTGGGAGCACATCTACATTCTCATAAAAGTGATAAGATGATAAGAAAATTAAAGAGAGGTGAAGTCCTGTTGTCTTCCTCCCTGAGTCGTCTCTTTTGATTTGTTAAACTTGGAATCTTGAAAGAAGGATGGAAGATGGAGGAGATGATCTAAGCACCCAATTCTTATTATCAAACAGTGAAATTGAAGAGTTGCTCCGCAGCACATGCACTCATACCCACACATGCAATTCATCTAGTCGGGACGACAACACCACCGGTCACACACACACATGCTATCATACACACACTCGGGTCATCAAGCCAGCCGAAGAAGAAGATGAAGAAGAACAGGAAGAGGAAGAGGAAGGGAGGTCGAGGAAACATCGAAAAACATTAGGAAACAAGGAAGCGGTTCGAAAGTACAGAGAGAAGAAGAAAGCATACACAGACAATTTAGAAGATGAAGTGAAGGAATTGCGGAAAACGAACATGTGGTTAAAGAAGAAACTGCAAGGTCAGGTGGTACTTCAGGCTGAGGTGTTGAGGTTGAGATCGCTTCTGGATCATTTTCGTGGGGAGATTGAAGGTGAACTTGGACGATATCCTTTCGTGAAGAGCCAATACAATGATCCACTGCTGATGATAAATGGCTTGGAAAAGAACCAATGCCTGCCTGCAATGGCTAGTTGTGAGATGGACGAAAACTGTAATCTCGTACCATTTAATTATCATGTAACTAGAGGATGAGATGTATGTTTTTGAATTTTTTTTCTTTCTACACAATAACTGTGTTCTATGTTTGTTATTTTGTTCTGTAGAGATTGAGGTATTGAACTCTCCCCTCTGATAAAATAAACATTGATGCAGATTATAAAATCCTGAATGGGATGAATACATGAATTCATAACACAAAAGAGTGAAATGAACAAAAAATTGATAAATATGCTCAGGAGAGTCGTCCCTACCCTACATGCGATCCATGGGTGTGAAGGGAATCGAAGACGACGATCTTGTTTTGAAAGAAAAGAAACCTATGCAAACAGACAGACCAATTGAAAGAATGGACAAGACCAATGTAAAACCAGTTGTAGCATCCCATTTTTCCTCAGAAGGAGAATTCCCAGAAGCAGGCGAGATTTTAAATGGTAGCCAGTCGCAGCTTACAGTGTAATGCTGGTGACCACGCCATCCAACCCCATTCACTGGATACCAAAACGCGACGGATAATTTTCCCTCCTTGCCGATTGCGAATTGAACATCCTAGCATAACCAATTAACCATAACAAAAAGAAACAAACCTAAAAACATCAAAGAGCAAGTAGTTGTTACCTGTCGAAGTTTATCTGCGGTCCGTAAAGGTCTTGAGAATTCAAAAATATAGGTGCCCTTTTGGCCATCAGTCGAATATGGACTGTCTTCCTCGATAAGATCTGCCAACAAAATACAATCACACATCCATTCAGACTCAAAATAAAGATAAACAACAAGTAATAAAAAACACAAACCTGATCGAATACCCAAGCTACTATGCCACCAACTTCCTTGCCAATCATTTCGCGCATTGGAATCATTTCCTGTTACGAAAATCGGCAAGTAAAAAAACAAAATCGACTTGTACAGTGGCTTCTAGAACCGAAATAATAGGGTTATGGTTAGAATCGAAACAATACCATCAAGATACATGCAATGCGGGTTCCACGCATATGCGTCAACCAAATGACCAAACCTACAAGAAGATCAGAGATAACACAGCTCAAACAAAAATCGATCATCAAAGTGAACTGATCGAGTGAGTGATAGATATATACCTATCAGATCCCATGGCGAGATTATTATCTATGGGATTGCTACCATAAAGTCCGCCTGGAATAGCAGTTCCGATCGAGAAATGCATGATATCCACTTCATAACCCCTGCAACTCTTAGCAGTGCAACTGCCAGGCATGTCTTTGCAATTACCCATCTTACAAAACATAAACAAATCAAATTATTATCTGGATATCTGATATTGTGCAAGGAAACCAAGAGCTTACATTATGGTACGAAGCATTTTCGCCTATTTGAAACATCAGGGCAACCGAAGGACACATCTTACTATTACTGCAAAATCCAAAACAAACACAAATAATATATCGAAATTGGATAAACAGACATCAGGAAACTTCTGCACACATTGCAGTCGTACGTCCATCTCAGAGACTCCTTTCTCCTTTCGACAAGTGAGTAATGGTGACTGGTGAGTTCAACCTTGATTAATGTTGTAGTTTCCCATTTCAATTGGGTTCTTAATTTCCAAGTTGATTGTTCTTATTTTCGCCTTTCAGCTCCTTTTTTGCACTAATCCAAATCCGACTAACTATGGTCATGAGTCATGACTGATTACAATTGGGGAAATACGGCTTTCGGCAGCCGGACCAATCGAATTATTTACTCCGACCAACCAAACTAGGGTTTAACTAATTTTCTATAAGACTATAACCTATTGCATTAGAATTTAGAACTAATTAGTTCATCATGTTTTGAGATAAAAAAAACCACACAATCCAAACTTAGTTCATCATGTTTTGAGATAAAAAAATCACACAATCCAAACTTAGTTCATCATGTTTTCACTTACTTTAGAGCATATGCATAGTCTCCATCAACTTGGAGAAGGAAGAAGACATGGCTTCCATCATGCAAGGTCTGCAATTAAACACACAAACCAGAAAATCTACAGATCATTCCATCACCAAATTATTCACCCAAAAATCACAATCACACAAAAATCTCTCACCTTCAGAGTCATTTGACCACCGGAATAGGATTTATCCTGGTCCCAATCGAGAGCCGGCCGCAAATCGAACTCAACTCCATCGATGGCAGCCCAATCCTCAGCACGGCCGTCGACTGTTACTACCCCCGGTAGGTAGTTAGCCGAAATCATAACATCCTGATTTGAGTGGCAAGTAGAGGCACTCTCGTGGCCTTCATGTGATTCCACCCACCGGAGCGCCGACAGTAGGAGCCAGAAGACGATGAGAGAATGGAACCGGAGCATTGTGTGGACCGGAGAGGAGATAGAGAGACGTGTTAATGAAGACAAACTGTCTCTCAGTCTTCTCAAAGTCTGCTCAAAGTCTTTCAAACTTTCCAAATGTGTTTTTTTTAGGCAGGTGGTAGGTAGAATCTAACAAAACTAAAACTAAAATAATTAACCTTAACCCTTAAATCATTCAGGTACGGCTTGTCCTATCCGGTGATGGGCCGTATTTTTCATCCGACGGTGGACCGCAGTGGTTCCGATATGGGATTTCGTCGTCATTGTAGTTCCGATGTGAAGTTCCGTGGTGTCTGCGATTTCATTTCTGGTGCGATTCCGATGACCGTAGGTGCAGTGAACCGCACCAGAAATGCTTCCTATATATATAAGAGATGGTCGTACCTAGAATGTATCGTCCTACGTCATCGAATCGTGATTATTAGGATTTAATTAATAACTAAAATAACATACTGTATAAGACATACGACGTAAAGTCGATTTAATGGACATGATCTACTTGACACATATAACATTCACACTGTACGACACACCTGAATACTACTGTATATATACATACACACATACAATAACCCCATCTGGTCTTGCAATAGGTTAGTAATTGAAGCTATTTTTTCGAAGCTTGAAATGTGTATATATTTTTCTTGCTATGTTTTCTTGGAATCATTCTTGTTTTTATTTTTCCTGATAATAGAGGGTATCTCTTTACATATGTAGAGTGTGTCAATCTTCAAATGATTAGTCAGAATCACATAATATATTATCGAGCAAATCTAAATAAAAATGTATAAAGTAAAATTCAAACCTTAGATCTCAGAAACTTTAATAATATATTAGACCAGTAAATCAATCTTATTTTTTGAAATCATCCCTAATTTATTTCATTGATTTTGTCTTCTTTCATTTGTTTCTTTGCATCTAGGGTGTCAAATAAAACCTAGCTCAGCAGACTCGGCTCACGAGCTCAACGAGCCGAGCTCGAGCCTAATGCTCAAGCTCTTTAAGATTGATGGGCTCGGTACGGAGTATAAAAAATATTATATTTACGGAGAATGGAGATGTAGCACAAATGATAAAAGGTTTATTTAGCATACGAGATGTCACGGGTTCGATCCCTCATGTCTCCGATTTATTTATTTTAACCTGCAGGTCAAGTTCGAGTCCAAGCTCGCGAGCTTCGAGCTTGAGAATTCTTAAAACGAGTCGAGCCCGAGCTCGGTCAAACCAGGCTCGACGAGCTCGAACCCGAAAAAATTCCTAACGAGCTGAGCCCGAGCCTAGCTCTATAAGCAAAAACTCGATTCGACTCATTTGACACCCTATTTGCATCTGTAGGCCGGAGGAGGTAGAAAATGGTTGATCATTGTCTGTGATTCATACGAGAAGGAAGAAGAGGAAGCAGAGTCACATAGTTAATTGGTTAAGGATGCAAATGGATCGGGTATGAGCTGGTTGGCTTGAACTCGAATCTGGACTCAAGAAGTTGATCCACGTTGGGTCGGATCTGGATCCAAATCTTTTGGACCCAGACTCAATTTAGACTCATAAAAAAATCCAGGCCTGGGTCTTGTTCGACTCAATTAACCCCATCTCCAAGGTTTAGGTTGGGTATCTGAATTCATTTACACCCCTAATAAGATGCATCTAATTCTCGTTAATGTGAAAAAGTAGTTTGTAAAAAAGTAGTTATAGATATTGCTGATATTTCATTATTGGTGAAAAAGCCGTTATTATTGGTGATATTTCATTATAATCCCTATTAATTATAATATTTACATTTATTTAGATATTGCTGTTTGAAGTTTGTTTAATTTTGATGTGATTTATTTAACAATATAAAAAAAAACTCCAATAGATATATTTTTTTTTTATTTAAAAAAATATTTACGAATTCTTCGGCTCTCGCCCCCTTTCTTTACCTAGGGTTTCCAAGCAAGAATCGTCGACGATGGCGGAAATTGACGATGCATTGGACCGGTGCCGATCTTCGTTGACGACGAGCTCCCAGTCGATTATCGGTACGGTGAATGCATCTCACAAATTTACAATCCAGGGTTATTCCTTAGCGAAAGGTATGGGTGTTGGAAAGTACATCGCTAGCGACACTTTTATCGTGGGAGGGTTTGAGTGGGCGATCTATTTTTATCCCGATGGTAAAAATCCCAATAACGATAACAATAACGCCGTCTTCGTTTCTGTCTTCATCACCCTCGTCGGCGATGGCACCGATGTCCGTGCAATTTTTGAGTTGAGTCTTCTTGATCAGAGTGGTAAAGGGAATCATAAGATTCATACTCATTTCGATCGGTCTTTGGAAGATGGTCCGCATAACCTTAAATGCCGTGGAAGTATGTGGGGTTATAAGAAGTTTTTCAAACGATCTTTTCTTGAAGAATCTGATTTTTTGAAAGGAGATTGTTTGGTGATTGATTGTAGGGTTGGAGTGGTTGTTTCTTCAATAGATTCTTCTAGATTTTGGACTATACCTGTGCCTGAAACTGACATAGGATTGCAGTTTATGAAGCTATTGGAGTCTAATGATGGTGCTGATGTTGTATTTAATGTTTCTGGGCAAAGGTTTCAAGCACATAAACTTGTACTTGCTGCTCGATCTCCAGTGTTTCAAACAAAATTCTTCGGTGGAATGGAAGAATGGGGCGACGACGACGATGACAGTGATGAGAATGAGATTCTCGTCGATGATTTCGAACCAGAGGTTTTCAAGGCCATGTTGGTTTTCATTTACAGTGATCATTTCACTTTCACTGGGAAAGAAGAAAACTTATTTGGTTCAAAATTATTAGCATTAGCCGATAAGTATGGATTGGACAGGCTTCGGATGTTGTGTGAATCCTTCATTTGCAAGGATATTACCATTGATTCTGTTTGTTATATACTTTCCCTGGCAGATCAATATCATGCATTCAATCTCAAAGCAGTTTGTTTTAAATTTGTGGATCAAAACCTTCTGGCTGTATTGCAATCAACAGGATTTCAATATCTCAAGAAGACTTCCCTTTCATTACAGTCAGAGCTTTTAATGAATGTAGCACCTCTGATTCTGCTCTCTGATGGTGATGGTGATGGTGATGGTGATGAGGCGGCGGTTGGCAATGGGAGAAGGATTCGACGGCGATTGGCAGAAAATTCTGCTAGATAAGATTATATCATGTTAATCTCTGCTAGATAAAGATACAAAGTTGTAATAGCTAAGCTAACTAGTTAGTTACTAACCAAGTACTTGATAATTTTTTTATCATGAATGGAATGCACTGTTTTTGGCATACACTTAACAATTACCAATCCCAAATGGAGTTTAAATTTAACTTGACCAAGTCTAATGAAGAATTGAAGATATAATATACCCTAACCATTTTCATCTTCCTAACTTATCCTAATTGTCGAGATGTTGGTGTTGAGGTGATCGTCCGATTCAGATGAAATTTGTAATAAAAAACCTAAAATAAGTCAACAAATTTCAACTCCATCGTATTCACAACTATCTCGAGACTCATTCGATGTAAGTAAATTAGCTTTCGATTCAGGATTGCAAAAGAAGATAAATGATTATCATCTAAATGACCGAGGTCGAATAAGAAGATATAATTATTTGCAAAAAAAACCTTGTCAACCACACGTCAAAATGAATTTTCATCGTATGGATAATATTTGGTTGAATGTTGATATCTTAGTAGCATATGTTAAAAAAAATTATTACCTAATATTAGTAATGTTGGTACCATGGACCGCCCAGCAGTCCATGGATCGAACCAGTGGCCCAACAGGCCCATACGTGCCCTTGGGCCGGGCGAGGGAAAGCCCACGAAGCCCAGGAGCCGCTTGGGAAAAGGCTATAAATACCTCCCCGGTTCCAACTGAGGAGGGGGTTGACAATTGTAAGAGAGAATACTTGAGTGTGTGAGCTTTCAGCGACGAGCCCATATACCAACAAGTAATGATGATATTTTGTATCGATACCAAAATATGACATTTTTCGAAAACATGGATTGAAAAAAAATTAAATTTGGTTAAATGATTTAAAATTAGCCCTGACCCTAGAGAAAAAATTTCTGGATTCACTGTTGTCTGCAAGTCGATTTCCCCGTATATCGATCGAGTCAACTCTAAAGACTGACACGCTCCGCACCCATTTAATTATCTACCATGCCTATCTTAGCCACCTACATATAGCCTCTCTAATCACCTTTACTTTTGCTTAACTCATCTTATCAAATTAATTACCATATCTTCCTTATTACCTATTTAAAATTTAATTTATCAGAACTGAAGTCCGCTCTTCGACAACTAAAGTCCGCTCTACTCCTTGCGCTTGATGAAAAGAATTTGATCTCCCCGTAAATAGAGGAGGTCAAATCCTATTTATAGGATTTCCTAAGAACGTGATGGGTAATTACCATTTCTGTCCAGTCGACTGGATAATCTAGTCGACCACTACAATACTCGACCAGGACCCTTGGTAGTCCTAATAAGATTTGAACTACATTGTTGCCTTGGGATCTTGAGCCAGTCAACTGAGCCTAGTAGACTGGTTCAAGGGTCCAATTTAACTTGATGCAATCAACTGTCCATTGTACGAGCTTCTGGGGTTTAGGCGTGACTTTCACAAACTTATTGTTCTTGTACGAGCTTCTGCGAGAATATGAATTCATCAATCCAAACAAATATGACGATGCACACCCGACAATCATCAAGGCAAATTAAGCATTATGACGAGGCAGATATCATCAAAGATCTCGAGAAAATTCTCCAAGGACAGCCAAAGAGGTCACCTTACCATCAAAGACAATAAATCAATGTGGATATCATCATCCTCATGGGAGGTAATTAATATGAGAAGTAAAAAAGCGGAAATTTATTCCTCAACTGCCGTATAACAACCATGGAAACCCTAAGAATCGAGAAATGAGAAGAGTGATCGAGAACGATGAGAGGACATGACTAGAGTGGTTTTCGACAAACAACTGAAGAAGAGGTTTAAAGAAAGAGTGGTAAAATTCAAGAGGGTGTGATAGAATTAACGTTAAGTCAGAAGTTTAAAATAAGAAAAGATTTCAAAAGATTTGATAGAGAGATTAGAAATGTTAGAACTTCATTTACAAATAATGTATCAAGAACATGAAATTAATTTTGAATTATGATCTATCAAGAACTATTAAAACTATATATTAGGGTTAGGGTTAGGATTAGAAACATAGATAGAAAAGAATTGGTATATCGTTCATATTAAAAGCATTATGAAAATGATAATGAAGAACAAAATTAACAATATTTCATTCAAACTTCCAAGAAACTCACTCAAGATAGTATTAGCATTACAGAATTCTTCCTATTACTAATGATCAGGCGAAGGTGCAACAGGTCTGGCCTTCATCAAATTTTCAAGAAAAGACCACAAAGAAATACACCCGCTAGTCATCAAGATAAACATTGTAATCAGTATTAAAATTTTAATGCAACTATCTGCCACATTTCTCCTTCCGTCGATGATCATCTGATGATTCTTCGACTGATCGATCGATCGATTGATTATACGTATCAACTGCGATATTCCAAATTAAAGACAGAATGTAAAAGTTGAAGAAGAAAGGATGGGGTTTTAGAATAACAGTTATAATGAAATCGAATCAGAAGCATGGAATTTGGAAGATAATCACAAGAAATTAAAAAGATAGTGAACAAATTATTAAATTTAGAAGGAACTTACAATATAATCAATAGGCTGCAGATATAACTATTTTGTGTCTTACATATATTGTATATATAAAGTCATTCATGATTTAAGGTAAATGAATTAACAACCGAATGAGTAACTAATTAACTAACATTACTACCCTAATTGATCGATTATAGTTATTGTTGTTGTGCCTAGCCTTCTTGTGATGGTGTTTGGCTGTGTTTTCTTTTGTATGTCGGCGCATTTCCTTGTATACTGGCTTCCTCGCGAAGTTCATCTAGCAACACTAGCGATGCTTCATTCTCCTTAAGATAGTATTCATCTATCCATACAGTTGGGATACTAATTAAGCTCGATAGGTAATACAACTTCCACTCAGTATGCTTGTGCGAACTGATTTTTTTCTGGTGGGGGCCTTTGCTGTTTGTTTGATAGGCCGTTTGACTTGTTCTTAATTAATTTCTTGGACGAGCACGCTGTTTGTAACTTCTCCTTCTCATTGCACCGTGGCCTGTAAACCGAAGAGTAATACATATTTATCCCTAGATTGAAACACTTAGCCATGAACACTACACCTGTAAATTGAGTTTCATTATCTGTGATGATGTGACAGGGGATCCTAAATCTGCAGATTATCTGGTTGTATACGAAGTTCCACATTGTTTAATTTGTTGTGTAATTTTTGGAACTGCCACAACTTCAAGAATGGGGAACCTCTAGTAGTCTGGCTGGTAATCTATCACAGTGCAAGGCGGGTGTTCTGCTGAGTTGACCATAATTTTTCTCTGGCTCGTGAGCCCGAGCTCGAGCCTGGAAAGTCTCTGACGAGCGGAGCCTGAGCCCCTCGAACTCGGCGAGCCCAGATGATATCTTAACGAGCCGAGCCTGGGCCCGGCTCTATAAGCAAAAGTTCGGCTCGGTTCGTTTGACACCCTACCCATCTTGCATCAGAACAATCCATATACAAGTTTGGGAAGCATCTGTTTCAACAATAAATATAATTTCAAAATTTAGGTAGCTTAGCACCGGCACTGCTAGCATAGCCTTTTTTAGCATTGTGAAACTTTGAGTAGCTCTTTCATTCCATAAAAATTCATTTTTTTTACTAGTTCTATCATAGGATGAGCAATACTAGCATAACGTTCAATGAAACATCTATAATACCCGGTTAATCCAAGAAAACCTCGTAACTATTTAACCGTAGTTGGCAGTTGATGAAACAAGAAATTTGCTACCAGTAGGCTCGCGGGGTTGCGAGGAGGGCCGGAGGCTTTGGAGTTCACGACGCGCGCTCTACGTCAAATACCTGCAAAAGTGGAGGGGAATCGGCGACTCACGTGGGAGTCGGTGACTCGGGCTCCTTGGTTGCTCTAGTGTGGAGTGTAGTCAAGTGGGAATGACTTCGGAGTGGAGGGCCCCCAAGGACCCCTTTTATAGGGTCCTGGGGGCGTTTTCCCATTCATTAGCGTGGGGCCCACTCCATTATGGTGCTCAATTAAGGGTGTCATAATGACGTGGGCCCTCTCATGTAACGGCTGGGAGTCGTCGATTCAAAGGTGGAGTCGCCGACTTCCATGTGGTCAGGTCCTCAGTCTACCAGACCCGAGTGCCCTGTCTGGAGTCGGCGATTCACCCCTGGAATCGGCGACTTGGTAGTCCCAGTCGGCGATTCCCAGGTGTTGCCTTGAGTACTTGACGTAGACACTTGCTCCGCACCGTGGATGCCTTCCGGAGGTCCGGCGTAAAGCGACGGAACCCTAGTCCTTGTTGAGGGGCGTTGCTGGGAGTGACTGACGTAATCAGACATGTCTCACCAGCAGTTGCCACCATATCATTGCATCGATTTTATCTGGAACTGGTCTTATACCATCTCCTCCAATTATGTGACCTAAGAATTGCAATTGTTCTTTTTCAAATGACTATTTGCTTAACATGACAGCTGATGATCGATACCCCTAGTCTATCAGACCAGACCCATTCAAGACCAGGACTGATAGGCCTACTAAGGTAAATAGATGAGGTCGACCCGTGCCGTCCGACGGGTCTCAGCCCGAACAGGTCGACCGGGTCAGACGAGTCTCAGCCCGAACGGGCCGGCCGGGTCCATTTGTCGGGTCAGATGGGTCCGCCAGCCAGGTTCCCAGGACCGAATCTAGACCCATTAACAGGAGGCTCACTTGAGTAGGAAAGTGTATAAATACCCCTAGAGGTGAAATGTAGAAAGGGGGAGAAACATTTGATACTTGTAAGAGATTGTTTGATGTATACTCAATACTAAACGATCAACAACTAGTATGTTCCTCCTCAGTATTTCAAATACTGTCTCCATATATTTCTGATGTTCGATCTTCTTTAGATTTGCTAAACACAATGATGAGGGTGAAACCCGATCAGTACTCCAAGACGCTTCAGCAAGCGCTAAGCGGGGAACTCCGCGGGAAATCGGACCGGAACTCAAGTGCGCAGAACTCTGCTTCGTTAGGAACTCTCTACTCCAAATGACTTGCCTTCAATGAGTGGCGGGTGCCTCCTATTTATAGGGATTCTTATGGGGGTAATCTGATCATTTGGGCAGTAACCGCCTAACTGATCAGATCAGGACCCAAGGTCGACTTTCCAGAGATCGACTTTCTTGGGATCTGACTTTCCTGGGATTCGACTTTGTTTAGAAGTCGATCCTTGGGAAAGTCGATCTTTCTAAGATTTGACTTGGGCCAGACTTCCCCAATTCTAGAATAGGTACCTCAACTCATCTCAGGCTATCCAGACTTCTAGTTGCAGGTAAGTTGTGACCGGGTTCGGGATACTGTATCACCACACAAGAATGTCATCAAAAATGACTGTTACAAATTTTCTCAAAATTTTCTGAAATACCTCATTCATTAAAATCATTAGTGCCTGAACCGTAGCCAGGGTATTGGTTAGGTCGAAAAACATCACCAAAAATTCAAAATTGCCACTAAGAGTGCGGAACACTATTTTTGTCACATCTGGTGGATGAATTCTGATATGATGATATCATGCTTTCATATCTAATTTAGAAAAAAATAGTGGCTTCATTTAATTCTCCCAAAAGATTGTCAACCATGGGAATAGGAAATCCGTCATTTACCGTAATTATATTCAATGCTTTATAATCAACACATAGACGTCATCCACCATCCTTCTTTTTCACCAATATCACAGGAGAAGAGTAGGGACTAGTGCTGAGCCTTATTATACATCGATTAAGCATTTCTTTGACCAGATTTTTCATTTCTACTTTTTCAATACTGAGGGTTCGGGTTTAGATCTCGGAATAGTATAAATAAAATGATTTCTCTGTGGTTTGGGTTCTTCAAAAATATCAAAATATTGCTTTGATAATGTTTCTTGTTCATTTTGAGTATTTTTCCCATTTAATTTTTCTTTAGTAGCTCCTGATATCAACATTTCTATTTGCATCATCATATTGCCCACATGTGAAGTTTTAACTCTACTTCCAAAGGGGGACTTATCCAACCCTTTTGCATATGTATATATTGCAATAGTGATATTCAGGTCTTTCCTGCAATGTTGTGGTGAATTTTGTAGTGTAGACCCGCAATGAATCACTCATCCTTTTGCTTTATCGAGAATAATGAGTCAGTCCTTTTCTTGACCCTCATGTTTCCCACATGCTGGGCTAGTAACTTCCTCTGTAGATCTGAAAAGCTCATGATGCTTCTGGAAGGGAGATTTACGAACACAATTATAAATGAACCATTTGTTGAAAACTGCATTTGGACTGTGAATATATTGATCTGATCCAACAAGTCTTTCTTTACTGGTTTGAAATCCATGATAAGTTTTAGACCTATCAAAGTTTCCATCGGCAATATCAAGACTATATCTGATTGTCTATCTCCATTTCGACCATTCCCAAGCTCAAAACTGATACCTATGTGCTAAGTAATCAATACTTAGTCCATACCTACTATTCCACGATGAAATGAGGAAAAAAAAGACTTCGAGGGTATGAGTTGAAGAAAGACGATGGGTTTTGAGGTTATTTCATTTCTACCCATTATTTGATTACAATAACATATCCACAAATTTACAATAAGTAAAATGGTCAAAAAAAAAAAAATTGATTCTCATTTTAGGTGAATACTTTAACATTTTCTTTTAATTCAATATCTCTCATCTACATATATTCATTTATAATTTGTGAATAGTATAAATCAGAGAGTTTACGTAAAACAATGACATAGAATCATAGATTAGAGCGTTTACAAATACAACAGTTCAATCAATGTGCCGTAGTAATAAATCCAATGACAATTCAACCTATTTGGTAAATTTGCTTTATATTACCTGGAAGTAATTCAAAATAACGAAATAGTAAATCTAAAAGTCAAGAACGGATTTTGATTTTTGAATCTAAATTATTAGCAAGATTGAACGAAATCGAAATTATTAGCAAGACTAAATAAATTATCATCTTTCTTCTTTTTTTCAATCGAAATTATCCAGAAAGATATCAACCCTATCAAAATGACAAGAACAGATTTGAAGAATTATAAGGAAAAAGAAATCTGTACTCAGAAATTTCTATCAAATTGAAATTATAAAAAACTCAGAATCGCTCTTTTGGAAAAAAAAGAACGTCCGTCTATTTATTATTCAACGAATTTAAAAAAAATAAAACAAACGGCACAAAAAATCAGGGATCTTAATTAAAAAAAATCGTCTCGATCTATCAAATAGAAAGAAAAAAACTAATTTTTGGATCGAATCGATCTTTAAGAAACGAAGAATAACAAAACTAATTCAGAAGAGAAAAAAACAAATAAGACGAAAAATGACGGAAAAAATATCAAATGATAAACAAACAGTAAGGCATCTCAGTTTTTCTTCCCCGTGATTTTCTTCATTCACAGTCAAAGTGCAAGGATGATAACTAGGATAGCATCACAGATGCCGAGATTGAGACGACGAAGACGAATCGGACAGAATAAAAACGATCGGACAAATTGAGACGGCGGTTAAAAACAAGCTAGGGTTTCGAAACGAATAAAAAAAACGATATCAGATCTGATCTTATATAAAAAGAAAGAAATCTAATGGATCTATCATGTTCGGGTTATCGGATATATCCGACCGACTGATATTAGTAGTATTTTTAAAATAACGGTCATGCCATTGTCGGTGTAAAAACTGTAAACTGTCAAATTAACCGTCCGACATTGGCGGTTACGGCGAGACGGTGTATAAATAAATACCTGCATGGATTCACTCTCTTCAACATACATTCTGATTCCTGTTGTTTTTCTCATCTTCCAATCTTCCATCAATGGCGCGAACAAAGCAGACGGCCCGCAAGGCCACCGGAGGGAAGGCTCCACGGAAAGCTCTAGCAGCCAAGGCGGCAAGGAAGTCTCTTCCTCGTGGCGGTGGAATCAAGCGCCCTCATCGTTACCGTCCCGGAACAGTTGCATTGCGGTAAGTACAGTAAACTAACTGTAAAAACAAACATTATTCACTATCGATCGATCATTTTTGTGTATGTTTAATTAATTTTCTCCGGCAGTGAGATACGCAAGTACCAGAAAAGCACGGAGTTGCTTATAAGGAAACTTCCGTTCCAGAGATTGGTCCGAGAGATCGCCCAGGAGTTCAAATTCGACCTCCGATTCCAGAGTCATGCAATCTTGGCGCTACAGGAAGCGTCTGAATGCTACATCGTTGGTCTTTTTGAAGACACTAATCTCTGTGCTATTCATGCTAAAAGAGTCACCATTATGCCTAAAGACATTCAGCTGGCCAGGCGCATACGCGGAGAACATACCTAGAACACTAGAAAGAACACATGTTCATTCAAATCAAAAAAAAAAAAAAAAAAAAAATTATGATACCAAGTTTGGGTTTCTGAATATTTATTTAGTTTATGTTTTTGATTATAAGACTTTAATTTATCCTTGTTTTTATTCACAAGTTACAGTGAAATTAATGTTTATAATTATGATACCATGTTTATATATGTTTCTAAATATTTAGTTTATGTTTTTGATTATCAGACTTTGATTTGTATTTATTTTTATTCACAAGTCATAGTGAAGTTTTTTTAATTATGATACCATATTTATGTTTCTAATTAATATTTAGTTTATGTTTTTGATTATCAGGCTTTGATTTGTCTTTATTTTTATTCACAAGTTACAGTGAAATGTTTTTAATTATCATACCATGTTTATGTTTTTGATTATCAGGCTTTGATCTGTCTTTATTTTTATTCACAAGTCACAGTGAAGTGTTTTTAATTGTGATACCATGTGTTATGTTTTTGATTGTCAGACTTTGATTTATCCTTGTTTTTATTCACAAGTCACATTGAAATGTTTTTAATTAATATGATACCATGTTTATATTTCTAAATATTTAGTTTATGTTTTTGTTTTTGTTTTCAGAAATGGATTTATCTTTATTTTTATTCACAAGTTACAATGAAATGTTTTTAATTATGATACCATTACCAAGTTTATGTTTTTATGATTTATTCTTGTGTTTTTCTCTATTTATTAATTTCTCTCTTGATATCTATTTAAACTTTAAACTCATAACATAATCTATCATCTTATTTTTGATCAATATGCAAAAAATAACTTGAAAAATGGGTTTTTAGATCAAATTAAACTACATTTCATATAAAAATAGTGTGTAAAATTGTTAATAAGGATTTTGTAGAGAAGCTGAGAACTAAAGTGGATAGACTTTCGGATGGAGGATCTAAGGTCGGAGGAGATATGGTAACTCTATCGAGTGAGACCCTTTCCATGGACATATTAACGCGAGAATACCCTATTGGGTGGAGGTGCCCCAAACTTTCTTAGCTACGATACCATAGACCTAAAGCACTTCATTACGGGAATAGAAGATGTTCTCGGAAGAGAGGACATATGGTGCAAGATGTTCTGGAGAACATTCAGGGAGGGAGCTATATAGGATGGTACCAAAAGGACTATACCTAGCTAGTGGAAGTAAATATAAAAGCCTTCTTTGAATTTAAGTCGATATTTAAACAGACGTTCAGTCATCAAGCGATGAAGAAAGGTCATAGTAGGGCTTTGCTAAACATAGAACATAGATCTCCGAAAACTCTCTGAGGGATTACATAAAAAGGTTTGTCATAGAGACCTACAAACGGTCGGACAGATTTTAAACGAGGCAGCGATCCTATATGGACCATACTACAATCAGGTTTAAGAGCAAGTATTTTTGCGGCATCCTTACTGGCAAAAGTTATGAGAAGAGCCTACCAAGATATGGACGTAGACATTCGAGATGTTGGAAAGGCAGATTAAAAAAACGAAGATTCACATTCAAAGTGGCGACAAACCTCCATTAGATCTTTTACGTCCATAGACGACAGACCTCCATCAAATGAAAGAAAAGGATATGGGGAGTGGGTAAGTATGAGAGACCAAGTGGTGTGACAAATCACCATTAGATCTTTTATAATTCCATAGGTAGAAGAGGCAGCGAATACTAGACAAACATGCATGGAAACTTGGCAGTCCAGACTGAAGAGGTAGTGGTCGTAACTCGCCACGGTGGGTACAAATAAGAATGAGATGTAGACTTCGAACAAGATCTTTGTGTCTTGGTGCAGATTTTGTGTGTGCCAATAAAAAACACAAGTACGTCACCAGTTGTGTTCTGTCTTCTATGATTCTATCTAGTTTTCAATAGTAATTGTAACTTCTTGTCTACAGTGTCAACAATAACATGACCAAGAAATATCAAGGGTTTCATACAATCTAAGGTTCTGGTAGCAGGAAAAATCACGATACTAGTAATTACCCTAGGAAATAGAGAACAAATCGATTTCACAGTAGTCAGGTTCACATCAGGATATAATGCAATTCTGGGAACTGGTTTCCAGGCAATACTGGTTTCAACTTATCACCAATGCTTGAAGTTCCCATCAAAGATAGGAATATGTTGCATAAAAGGTCCCAACAAGCAATTCATTGATGCTACATGATGTCAACATGTTTCAACGATAGGGTTGTAGAATCAAAATTGTCGATATAATATTATTTTTTAATCATGTTGATTTAACTGTAATTATAATCTTAATCAGGTTTAAGAGCAAGTAATTTTGCGACGTCCTTACTGACGAAAGTTATGAGGTGAGCCTATCAAGAAATGGATGTAGAAGAGATGTTGGAAAGACAACTTAAAAAAGCGAGGAGTCGCATAAAAGGTGGCGACATATTTCCACAGGATCCTCATAGAGAAATAGTCCAAGAAGTCGGGTGGAAAAAGTCACTTATATCTTTTTCACTGACAAACAGGTTCGGGTCGGGTATCAGGTACGGTCGGTTATCGGGCCAACCTTATATAAATTATGACTAATATAACATAAATACAATAATAGATAACATTACAAGCCAAGAACAACGATTAAAGAAAGTATGGGCTAGAAGCGTCCAACGGACACCGACACTAAGCTAACTTTAATTTTTACTGTTAGTACGGTTGTATTGTAATTTATATTCGATAGAAACTTGTATTAAAGAACTGTAATATCTAAGTTAATAGTGAGTTGAAATTCAACTCAAAATAAAATTCTGACTCACCAAAAAACATAGAAGGTAAAAGTAAGATAATAGAATGACCTAAAAAATCATATTCATAGAAGGATCTATCTCTTAAAAGATGAACTTTTTTTAAAAGTAAAAACGATATGAGTAATCAATTGTATGTAGTGGACTGAAAGGTGATGACCGAATTTTCCCTAGAAAAAGGAAAAGATGTCAGGAGCACACCAGAGTTTTTTTACCCCCAATTGTCCAAGGTCCACTATGCGAGAAGACATAACTCGTTTTAAGAAATATCGAGTCAGTTCCCAAAGGTTGTTGAAGACATAAACGATCGTAAGATCACTTGGTTGCGAAGGGTGTGGGAGTGAATGACATGTGATTACACTTTTTTTTTTTTTTTTTTGTTAAAATTTATATATTATCTGATAATTTTAATTCAAATAAAATAAAATAATAGATATAATTAACGATTTGAAATTACAAGTTGCATAAGTACAGCTGTATATTTAAAAAAAAAACTATAAAAATGAAAACGGCTCTATTTCATGTGAAAAAAAATCCAGATCCGTGATCCGCCAGAACTATTTTAGAAGTTTTAAAAAAAACTTCATTTCGGTTGACGAAAATCTGTATTTCGAATCTAAACCTTTATTTAACGTACTCTGCCGGTCTATCTGATCAAAGGTATTCTTTTTGAATCCAAAATTTGAAAACACACCACTCCGCTTTTCTCCACTTTTTTCACTGTCTTCTGTAACCCTAAAAACCTCTGTGATGAGATCCGTGTTTCCGAAGCTCTACTCCGGCGATCCACGCAAGAAAATGTCGAATCATCGTCAGCAGCGCTCCGTTTTGGCGACGCTCGATCAAGTGAACACTCCGTCGTCTGTAGATCCTAATGTTATGGGCATGGTTGAAGCCGTCGTTTCCAAGAAGAACGAGAAATCCGTACTTTCTATGGCGAATGTTGGTAATCTTACCTCCTGCGACGAGAAACGGTCGGATTCGAGAGTAAAGGTATCATCAGATTTGAACTGTGATTTTAAAATAGTTTTTTTTTTCAATTCAAATAAATTGTTATATTTTCAACAGGTTGCAGTGAGGATTCGGCCAGTGAATAGTACGGATGAAGAAGGGGCTAAGTTTATATGGAAGGACTCCCCTGATTCATTACAGGCTGGAGGCATACATTACAATTTTTCTTCGGTTTTTGGTTCTGGATCTACTCAGGTTTGGTGTTTTCACTTTTCATATGACATTTATAAAAAATGCATTCCCCGATTCTGTTGTCGTTGTGTACTTGCATCGGTTCTGTTTTAGAAACTTGCAACCCTGTTGATATTTGAGGATCTATTTCAATTTTCGTCAGGATGAGGTCTTTCAGTTGATTGGGGCACCAATAGTTAAAGATTCCATGGAAGGGTTCAATGCTTCATTAATTTCTTATGGAGAGGTACTTAGATTTCTAGTTTTCTACCTTTTTTATAGTTTCACAATTTATGATTTTTTTCTTTCTTTCCTGTTTTAGACTGGAAGTGGAAAAACATATACCATGTGGGGTCCTCTTAGCGCTATGCTCGAAGATAATTCGTCTAGTGGCTGCCAGGGACTTGCTCCTCGCATTTTTCATATGCTATTTTCAAAGATTGAGAATGTAAGCTATTTGATTTCATGGATATTGTTATTCACTCCCTAGAAAGATTAAATAATAGCGGTGATGAAATTTATGCCACACAAATTCTAATTGCTTAATAATATTTTTTGTCAATCCTCATTATTTTTTCAATTTTTTTTAAAAATCACCGAATTAACCTATAAATAAAGTTTACATTTTAATTCCCCAATGTATTTTAGATTAAGGAAAGTTCTGGAGAAACTAACGTGAATTTTCAGTGCCGATGTTCGTTTCTTGAGGTAAAATTATGATTTCTTTGCAAAGTCTAAGTTTGATATTTGAAGTTTCTTATTTCTTCTCTTTCTTAATGTCGTTTTCTTTTCAGATATATAATGAGCAAATCAGTGATTTACTCGATCCAATTCAACGGAATCTTCAGGTTTATATATAACCTGCTGTCCCAGTTTGGGTGGTGAATATTGTCGTATTGGATATGAATTGTTCATTTTATTTTGTATCAGATAAAAGATGACAGTAAGCATGGATTCTATGTTGAGAACCTGAGCGAAGAATATGTCACAAACACTGATGATGTGACTCAAATTTTAGTAAAGGTAAGTCTTTCTTAAAATAAACAATAGCATATTATCTAAATTATTATTAATAACTCTATTTTGTGTCTTAGTATATAAATAATTGTGTTTAATATACCATAAAATTTTAAATGTTTGTAAGTCTAATATCTCAGCAGCACGTGCTATTTTTTAATTTTTTTCTTCCCGATATATAGGGGCTCTCTAACAGAAGGGTTGGTGCAACAAGTGTGAATGCTAAAAGTTCTCGTTCTCATGTTATTCTTACTTGTATTATTGAATCTTGGTGCAAGGTAAAATTGACATATTTATCTAGACATATCTATATTTTAGTAGCATGTTCTGTTATTCCTTATATCCTTTATGATTCTTATGTGTTATACTATGATCACCTTAATGTGGTTTATTACTTTGATTACTTTTCAATTGGTTATAATTGCATCATCATACTATGATTTCATTTTTTGGTCATTCTAGCCATTGATATTATGATTGTCATCTAAAGTCCGAGTTTTTTTTTACTATTTTCAGAGTACAACATCAAATGCTTTCAACAATTCAAAGACCAGCAAAATCAACTTTGTTGATATAGCTGGATCTGAAACAAATGTACCTGATGGTGCAAGTGGACGTTATAAAAAGGAAGGGAAACATATTAAAAAGTCACTTTCGAAGCTTGGGTATGATTATTGATCCTACTTAGTTTTTTAATTTAATTTTCGCTTCCTAGAAAAATAACTACAACACGATTGTTATTTGGAATAATGACAGGAAAGTGGTCAGTACTCTTGCAGAAATGAGGCAATCCGTGACAGAAAGGAAGAATTTGCATGCAGATTCTTGTTTGACAAATATACTTCGAGACTCTTTTGGAGGAAATGCAAAAGCTACCATTATCTGCGCTGTTTCTCCGGGTTACAAGTATGTTACTATTCAGTACTTATTACTTTTGTGGTTAATGACTTCAAAATTTGACATTTATATATATATATTTTTAAATTAATTTATGTTTTTCACAGGTTTAAATCTGGTACACTGAGCACACTTAGATTTGGTAAAAAAGCAATGTGCATCGAGAATGCAGCTGAAATGAATGAAATCACAGAAGATGTTGTTAATGATCTCACTGATCAGATTCGTGAATTGAAGGTATGCACTATCCAGTGTTATTTTTCTGGAATCATTTGACACAAACCATTATTGAAGTTGTGGATGTAGTAACTAAACATCAATAATTTGTTATCAGGAAGAGCTTATAAAGGAGAAAACAAGTGGTCAACGACCGGTTGGTTCTCTTGGTGGATATTTCAAAAAGCATAATGTTCGTGGAAGCTTGAATTTACTGAGAGCAAGTTTGAATCGATCTATGATAATTCCTGATTTTGAAAGCAATTTTAAAGATGAAATTGATAATGCTGATACCGCAAATGTTGAGGATTTCTGTAACACATTGGACAATCTCCAGTCTTCTGTAAGTGAAAGCAAAGATGATTCAACCAAAAGTGAAGTATATGAGAGTTTTGACACTATATATAGTGATGTATCATCGCATAATTCTAAAGAAGATCCTTCTTCTGAGACAATTGAAGAAGTTCTGAAGGACGATGCATCCTGCAATCTTAGTGTTTTGATTCAACCATCCCCAGAATCTCTAGTATTTGATGAGCCAACATTATCCACATCTCCTACAATCAGTAGTAATCTGAAGAAAAGCTTTGTTGTAAGCAAATTAGACGTCCCAACAAATTCAGTACAGCTCTCTCTTAATAAATGCGACCTTGTTCGTTCTTCATTACAGTCTAAAAGTATGACTCCAACTGATTCATTGGCTGCCAGTCTTCATAGAGGGTTGCAAATTATAGATTATCATCAAAGGAACTCAGTTTCGAAGAATTCATCAGTTGGATTTTCTTTTGATTATCCGAAAACATTTAATAAAATAGATGGAACTCCATTCTATTGTGCCTCTTGTAAACAGATTAACAATGATTCAATCGAAAAGTCCAGTGCAGATTTATCGAGGAAACAAGAGAAACTTGTGGTATGTTAAATATTTTTTTACCACTTAATATTTTGTTCAGTAGTTAATTTTTTTCATACTATTGTCAGGATGTTGAAAAAAAAGCAGATGAAGCTATTAGGAGAGCTTCAAAACTTGAAGTCCTATGTTCTGAGAAAGAAGATACAATCAAACAACTCATCATTCAGGTAATATATTCATTTTTTTCGTTTTGTTCATATAATGAAAATTTGGTGTGGTTCGGCCGCACCGTAATACATTTCTGAATACCATATCTTTATATGATATTGTACGAATTCTTGGATTGACTTTTCCCCTCAGGTTGAACAATACAAGCAAGAAATCGAGCAAATGTCATCAGTTGAAATAAAGAAAGATATCAGTCCAAAGGAAGATGAAGATGAACAAAATGTAAATTGATTCCTCAAACCTTTATTTTCTTCAATATGCATGCATAATAATAATAATAAATATTAAGATAAATGTTTCAGAATGAGACTTTGGCCACGGGTGATGTGAGCGACGAAAAAGATCTGGTATCTGAGGTTGAACATAACAAGTCTTTTGATATAACTCAGAAGAATGCGCTTTTGGCAGAGATTGAAGACCTGAAAAGCCAGCTCTCACAGTCATATTCAGCTTCTTCTTCTATTGAAGAGAAGCATAATTCTCTTTTGCAATCATCCATTTTTGGGACCAACAATTCTTCAGAGAATTTGGTTGAAGATTTCGAGAAGGAAAGGAGCAGATGGTTGGAATCCGAAAGCCGTTGGATATCTCTAACGGAGGAGTTGAGAATGGAGCTTCAGTTACAAAAAGCAGTTGCTGAGAAGAAAGATTTTGAGATAATCTCAGAGAAAAAATGTTGTGGCGAATTGGATGATGCATTGCAGCGTTCCATTCTAACCCATGTTAGAATGGTTGAACACTTTTCTGAACTCCAAGAGAACTACACAAGCTTGCACAATGAGTACAGGAGAGTGATGGCTGGTATTGCTCAGGTAAGGATGGCTGCTGAAAAAGCAGGAAAGAAGAAGTGTGCAAGCAGGGCCTTTGCTCAGGCTCTTAATACGGAGCTGTCAACTTCAAGAGCTGAGAAAGAAAAAGAACGGATGTTTTTGAGAGAACAGAACAAATTGCTGAAAAATCAAGTTAGAGATACTGCTGAAGCTGTTCACGCTGCTGGTGAACTTCTTGTTAAGCTAAGAGAAGCAGAGCAAAATGCTGCAATAGCAGAGGTGTTAGTTATTTTAGATTTTAATTTCTTTCATTGTGTAGTGTGTTTTTTAACATGTTTTTGTTTGTTTTACTTGTGTAACAGGAGAAGTATATAAGATCAAAGCAAGAGACGGAGAAGTACAAGAAACATATGGAGAAGTTGAAGAGGAAACACAACTTGGAGATGGTAACCATGAAACACTACATGGATGAGAGTCGTCTTCCTGAATGTGCACTTGTTCAACCCCAATTCAACAATAGCAGGCCTGAAGAAGAAATAGAAGAAGCAGCAGAAGAAGAGCGACAGGTTCCATTAAACTACGATACCCAGTCGTGGAGATCTGCTTTCGAACCTTCTTATCGATAGAAGTTTCTGTTGGAAACTTTGGGAGAAACTTGGAATGCAGGCAGAATTTAAACTTCAAATTCTGTTCTGGTTTTATTTGACCACATTTCTCACATCCATGCTGGATTGGGGAGGATGATCAATGATGTGAGGTGATATTACTTAGTAGAATTCATCATCCATCATCATATGCAGAATTTAAATAGTTTTTTTAAGAAAACAAAATTGTTTGTTCTAATTTTTTAATGATGTGAGGTAATATTACTTGATCCATCATCCATCATATGCAGAATTTAAACTTTTGCTCACATTCATGCTGGATTTAGCCTGGATTGGAGAGGATGATGTGAGGTGATATTACTTAGCAGAATTGAAAATAGTATTTTTAAGTAAAAGAAAATTGTTTGTTCTAAATTTCTAATGATGTTTGTTCCTTAATTCTTCCAAGTTGTTCAACTAATTCTCTTGAATCAGGTCTGTCATCTTTATCACCGGCGAGACATCTAAAAGCTAATTCCGCCATAGACTCGATGCTCCCAACATGCTTTCTTCTGACGAGCATCGGATCGACCACTTTACTGAGTTCCCCAATCTGTATCTTGGAAACCACCATATCCGCCAATCCGACCTCCCTCTTGTCCCGTCTCACATCCACTGCTTTCATTCCGGTTATAAATTCCAGGAGAACCACTCCAAAACTGTACACGTCGCTCTTCTCCGTCAAACGGAAAGAGTGGTGGTAATCTGGGTCCAAATATCCAGGCGTGCCTTGCGGTCCCGTCCACACACATTGCGACGAGGAAGAAGAAGAAGAACCGCCGACACCACCATCTGAACCTTGAAGGAGTCTGCATAGGCCGAAGTCGCCTACTTTGATTCGCATGTCTTTCTCCACGAAGATGTTGGTGGAGGTTATATCACGGTGAACTATCGGAGGCTTCACGGCGAAATGTAGGTATTCCAAAGCTGAGGCGATTTGAGACGCCATTTCCACACGGATCGACCATGATAGTAACGTCGATGATGTTTCTGAACCGATGATAGTGGTGGTTCTGCTTCTGCCGTGGAGGTGATCGGAGAGAGTACCGTTGGGAACGTAGTCGTACACGAGCATCAGACCCCGGGGGTCGGAGCAATAGCCGTGGAGGTGGACGAGATTGGGATGGTTGATGGATGAAAGAATGAGGATCTCGTTGCAGAAGGATTTGTTGCTGGTTGTGGCTGGATGGTGACGGTGGAGACGTTTTACAGCTGCCAGATTGCCGTCTTCCATGTGGGCTAAGTAGACTGAACCGAATCCTCCGTCGCCGAGTTTTCGAGTCGAGGAGAATCCGTCAGTGAAAGCTTTAAGCTGATCGTAACTGTAGACCGGTGATCCTCGAAGATGGAATTGATGGCGACGGAGGAATGCACGGACCATGGAATCTGAAGACGGTGATCTACCATCGTTGCTGTCGTAATCGGGAGTTGCAGAACCAGAACTATTCCTACAGCGGAACAGAATAACGGCGAGGGCAAGAAGAGGGATAATAGAGACGACAGTAAAAAGACCGACAACAACGAATATCATAAGTTTAGAGTTTCGTCGTGATCCATCATTTACTTCGACGGCGGAGGACGCCGACAATGACGGTGGTATCGGTCGATAACAGACGAAAGGGTTGGAAGGATCAGAAGCATTGTACCCACAAGAAGCACTATTTGAATCATTTCTCCAACGACGACGAAGACAGACGGAGCAGTTCCTGAAATCAGGATCGGAAGTAGGGTTCCACTTCAGTTCAATACCAGTGTTAAGAAACTCCAAAATCCCACGTCGAACAATTTCTTCACCGTCAACACCGCAATCCACCCCCCAACTCTCTCGTCGCGGGAGGCATCCGTGGAGAAGAATCGACGGACGAAGCAGAACCCTGGTTTCCCAAGACGAACCAAAGTAGGATGTTGTGTTGGCGCATCTCGGTAGGTCGGCAAGGCGAGAGCAGGTGTGATTCGCGAACCGAAAAGGTGTGTTGGAGAGACGAATGGTGGAGTTGGGCAACGACGATCCAGAAAGATGTGTCGGGCGAATGAGAAGAGTGTTGTTATTGAGGAAACTTAGAACGGTGAAATCATGAGATTTGATGAAGAGATGCGAGCCCTCCGACTCTTCCCCGGAGCAGTGGATCTGGAAAGAAGGGTGGCCGCATCCTTGTGTTTGGGAGAATGGGTATGTCATCGGAGAGTGGAAGGGATGGCATGCAGGAGATGAAGAGCAGGAGGAGGAGGAAGCAGCCTCACCCAACAACGGCGGCAGCATGAAGGGGAGGAGGAAAATGGAGACGACGAGCAACATAGGAGGAGGTGGAGGAGGAGACATTGGAGACAGAGAAAGATAGATGGAACGCAGCAGACATACACACAGTTTCCCAACTAAGAAAGTCAAAGCACATTCATTCCAAAAGTGTTTGTTAATATATTTGTCAAGTCCAACTACATCAGGAGAGTTAAGTAGAGCTCCATTTTAAAGAGAAATTGGCAATGAAAAGGGTCGTCAGTTGTAACAACTAGCTACTTAACTTGTCTTCATTCTAATGGTGATTTCGACTACTCCGACCATCCACATAGTCGATCTCCCCGGTCTTAATCCACATACCTGTCAGCTCAGGGGGTGCATCGACGATGCGGACATGGGTAGTTTTGGTTATCAGGAGAATTGAAGCAATCGGTTTTCCATCACTGGATTGGCGCCTCTCAGAGTTTGAGAATCAACACCTAGAGTCAAACTCGTTCAGTTCAAGGGGTTAATCTGATTACCATCGCCTTGGCGAAGAGAGCCCATGCAACGGGGTGTTTGATTCTTGATGAAATACGAAATCTGCTACTAGAGGCTCACAGTGGTGCGAGGTGTTGCTGAAGGCTTTGGAGTCCACTACGCATGCTCTACGTCCAATCCTGTCAGAGGAGAATAAACGATTCTGGTGTGGGAATCGACGATTCTCTCTGTTATTCTCTAGTTGTGGTGAAACTTGTCTGATGGCTTGGAGTGACCCTTTGGGACCTCTTTTATAAGGTCTTTGGGGGCGCACTCCGCGGTGGGCATCGCGCCCAATTACAGTATCTGAGTCATGCCAAAGTAACTCCATCGAGGAGCATTTAATTTCGAATGAGGATGAAGTGTACCTGGAGCGAATTCTATGAAGGATACCAAATCTCAATCATACTCTGTCACCTCTGAGTAGCACCGTGGACTACATAGTATCGTTCTTATCTGTATAGAAGGGCTTCACCTCTGATGCTTTGCAAATTGCAAGAGCTAGAAGTAGACAAAAATTCTAAACAATCTGGAATCGATCAATAGTGAATGAACTGAGCATGAGATCTGATGATACCAGATCCCGTAGAAGAAGTACAACCCGTAAATAGGTCCTAATTATATCCTTGGATAAATACGAGACCCCAGAAGCTCGAGAAAGTAGAGACCTGATCCACTGTTTTAGAACCTTTGATAATCCATTATCTGGGTAGAGTACTTGAGCACGTAAGTAGATCAAGTTTCATCGAAGAATTTCATATTCAAGTAGATCTAGTTTGGTGAAGTTTGGAGCAAATCAGACTCCATAGCAAAATGGTAGAAATAGGTTCTTTAAGTTACAATAAAGGAGTGTCAAATAAATAGTCGATGAAGGTCAAACCTCATCAATGCTCTGTTAAGCTACAATCGACTTGGATTGACTTTCTGATCGAGATATAACCTATATAACTATATAGATATAACTAAGCAACACAAGTCAAAGGATAATAAAGATATTTATAAGATCAAAATACAACATCTAACTTGATATATGGAAAAAAGATTTACAAATTTATAAAGAAAACACAAATGTTAGAACAAAAAGAGACTTACCTAATTCACCCAATTGAAAATTTTTCAATCTAAAAAACCATTCTTTAATCTTAAAAAAACCATTGTTTTAGAAAGTTCTTCTTTGCATATTAAAAAACAAATCATAGATCCCACATGGCCACATGAAAGAAATATTTTTTTTTTGTCAAGTTTCTTTAAATTAAACAAACCTGCCCGCTTTCCTCACGGTTGCCACCATCTGTACCGCCTGAGAATCCCTTACTCCATCCCCACTCCTCCCTCGAGTAAATCATACTTCCCCACTCGACTTCCCCCCCATATGAATCTATACGCCAAAGATCGAATTGTATTGAGTGTGACCTGCAGTATTGTGGAGTTATTCATCAAATAAGCAAAACGACCATGGAAGACCCACTCCACCAGGTGTGCTCTGCCGTTGTTTGATAAACACTTGTTGTTCCACCTCGTTAAGAATTTCATCAATCCTGCAATCAGAGCACTACAATCTTTACGTAATATACTCCTGCCAGTAACTCAATGCTTTCCGCTAGTATTTCCTCATTAATTACCCTTTTGGAGAAAATTGTAAAACTCTTACTATTATTTATCTTTAAGCTTGAGTACTCTATGAATTCCTTTAGCACCCTCTTAATGCCTTCCAAAGTCTCCATTAATGCTCTCTCTCGAAGAATATCATGTCGTCCGCATAAGCCAAATGCGATGCGACCTTCATCCCCGGCCCCATTACATACACTTTCAGTCTACCACTTCTTTCCTCTATTTCCATCAATTTTCTTAGGTAGTCCAGTACTGTTATTGATGAGGGTGGAACCCGATAGTGTTCGGTGACGTTTCGAACAAACGTCAGACCGAAAACTCCACATGGAAATCAGCTCGAACTCTCCAGTTGCTAGCTAGGTTGTCTTCTCTTCTTGATCTCCTAGAACTCTCTCTCAAGAATTCAACCTTTCCTAATGGATGGAAATGACCCCTTATTTATAGGATTTCTTATGAAGCTAAGGTAATCTGGTCATTAGGGAAGTAACCACCTAACTGACCAGATCTGACTCCAGTTCGACTTTCTAAGGCCGACTTGAGGAAGTCAACCTAGGAAAGTCGACCTGATCAAAGTTGACATGGAGTCTCCCAAAACCTATACGGGTCGTTCCATTCTCATTAGGTTCGTGTCTGAGTTTCTGGGTACTTGTGATACAACCAAGTACGGGGTACTGTATCATCAGTTATGAAGAGGAGCGGTGACAGAGGATCGCCCTACCGGATTCCTCACATCTTATCGGAAGATGCGAGTCGAAGACCCTTCAATTAACGTTGAGAAAAAGGTACAGTCGACGACTCACAAACCATTATCAATTCTATGAAAAATTCATCCAATTCTATTAGCTCCTACAGGCTACATCCAATGACTTGTCAATCACATCCCACTTGAATCTATCAAACTAAGATTCACATCCTCCTTAAGTTTCGGTATTGTTGTATCCCATTAAAAAAAAACTCTTGAGTTAGCCCTATGTTATCTTAGATCCTCCTGCCTTTTAAAAAAGCTGTTTGATTCGTAACATTTTTGTTTCCAGGATTCTTGTTAGTCTTGCCGATAGTATCTTAGATATAACTTTGTAAGACACTCCTATACATAATACATGAGATTGGTTTATAGTCTCCAAGTGTTGTCGATACTTCCTTGAGGATCATGGTTATGTAGGTGTGGTTGAAGGCTTTAAGTATTCTCTTTTGTCTGAAAAAGTAAGTCACCATACCACATATCTCCTCCTTTACTGTTTCCCAAAGATGGATTAGAATTTCCGCCGTTATTCCATCCGGTCTCGACACTTTGTTACACAACATCTGGAATAATGTACTCTTTATTATTATTCTTGATGAGGGTAAAATTCGATCAAGTGTTTGATGACGTTTCGAACAAGCGTCAAGTTGAAAACTCCGTGGGGAAATCAGCTCGAATTCTTCAGTTACTCTGGCTCTGCTTCACTGAGACTTTTCTCTGAAATTCAACCTGCCCAAATGAATGAGAGTGACCCTCTATTTATAGGATTTTTTATGAAGGTAATCTGGTCATTAATGTCGTAACCGCCTAACTGTTCAGATCTGATTTCAAGTCGACTTTCTGAGGTCGACTCTGAGAAAGTCGGTCTGGGTAAAAGTCGATCTCTGAGAAAGTCGGTCTGGGTAAAAGTCGATTTTCCCACAAGTCGATTTGGAACTTTTCCCAACTTATATGAGTATCTTCATTTACCTTGGGCTATCTGAATCTATGGTATCTTATATCGCTAATTTTTTTATTAGATGAGATTATATTTTATTGTATATTTTATATACATTTAATATTTTACAGTTAGTTTTTACACTCATAATGGCATGACTGTAATTCGTAAATAATAATAATGTCGGTCGGTCGAATAATATCCGATAACCCGAACACGATAGATTCACTAGATTTTTTTCTTTCTTTCTTTTAAATCAGATCAGATCTCGTTTTTTTATATTCGTTTCAAAACCCTAGTTTGTCCGATCGTTTTCATTGATCTTCGTCGTCTTTCCGATTTGAAAATCTCGGCATCTGTGATGTTATCCTAGTTTATCATCCTTGCACTTTGACTGTGAATGAAGAAAATCACGGGGAAGAAAAACTGAGATGCCATATCGTGAATGATCGATCCATTGATCCGACATTTTTCCCGTCATTTTCCGTCTTTTTTGTTTTATTTTCTTCTGAATTAGTTGCGACGTTGTTCGTTGATTTTTTATTCCTTTCTTAACAGATAATTTCTCTCTCTAATATTTCAAATCTTTTTTCACTCTGTTCTCCTCATTTTGATAGAGCCAAGATCGTTTCACACAAGTGACATCGTCAGGCATAGTCGCATCTGGATGATTACGACCGTTAAAGAAAGGGTAAGACGAACGTTGGGTTAATTTCGATTTGTTATAGGCATTTTCAATTGGTAATAATTTGGAGTCAAAGTTGAATTGTTTGATGAAATGTCGATAGTAGAATTGTAATTACAACTTAACCACAATAAAAAAAAGTATGTAAAACATCTTTTTAATGTCAGTATCTATGTTGTTTTTAATCAAATTGTCTCCAGAAATCAATGTTTTCTTTGGAATTAGATTGTTTTCGTTGAAAATAAAATTGTCTCCATGAAAATTAAGCTAGAATACAACTAATGTCACAATTGATTTTTATAATTGGTTTGTTTAATATCACAAGAAATGTAGTTTAGGTGAGATTTGGGTTGTTGATCTCAAGCTTGAGTAGATTTTGTATTCATTTTTTTTATTTTAATGATCTAACTTATTATTATCACCTTGTATCCAAATATTATGAAATCAAATTCATCTAAAGAAACGGAGGTGCAGGTGGTGTTTGTTACACTTTTGGTTTTTCTTTCTTTCTGGAATTACATATCGACTTCATCAAGTGTTTTTGTTACCTAAGTGTGAAATTGGGTTTCTGGATTTAGCAATTAAGATTTTAAGGTGAAGAAAATTTAATTAAATCATGTAACTATGCCTGTTTGGCTGTTTTCTTCTTTGAAATTATGATTTTACAAAATGAAACCCATTTTTCCTCATCAAATATAAAATGGACGATCTATAATTCTATATTATGTAACCTTTAAAATTAAAAGTATTTTATGATAACTTTTCAAATCTATTGCTATTTAGGTAATATGCCATATCAAAACTTGATAAATCAGGGTAATTAAGGTTAGATAATCATTTTGTAAATCATCTTAATCAATTATTTGCAGAGATTAGCCGAGCATATGCAGATAATTTTCGTACCCCAGGCTGGTGCTGGAATTATGTTACTGTTTATAATTTCTATGGATATTAATATATTATCTTAAAATGAAATTTGATTCTACTTGTTAAAAATTCTAAATATTTTTTGTTATTTAAATATGGTAATCAATCATGCACGTTCAAATCTGTATTATTATCTTTTTAATATTTTTAATTATTACATTTTCAATGTTATTTCACCTTTTAATCTTTATCATTTGTTACTATTAAAGTTTGAGTTTCATATTATATTAGTATGTAGTCTAATTTAATTATGTATCTTATCAAAAAAATAAAAATGATTTATAAATAAAATAAAAATACATGTTTTTAGTTAGGGTATTTTAATAATTTACCAGAGTCAAGGGCTAGTTTGGTGATTTACTTATCTAATTTTCATGATTCAGAGTAAACTAAGAATAAATCAAAATGAATCATCTTAAATTCTTGATGATTACTGGACTGACCTTACAACAAAGTAAGGTTGGCTATTAAAGTTTCTGAGGTTCAGGGTTCGAATCTTATTTTGTATATTTTCACTTAAATTTATTCGATAATATATTATGTGGTTTTGGTATATCATCCGAAAGTTGATAACTTTACATCTGTAAAAAGGTACCATCCGTTGTCAAAAAAAAAATTGACTGACCAAACTGGATATTAAAAATTTGTATCAATCGATACAAAACTCAATCGACTAGTTGGTCACAAACACTATTAGCTTAGTTAAAGATTTAAAGTTTGAGTATCAGTATATGTCATTTTAAATTTTATTTACTTATGTACCACGTATTTTATAAAAAAAATTAGGTTATACAATTTTTTTTTTCAATCTAACGGCGGAGTCACAAAGACTAATACTGCTGGCTTATTACCGGTAAAAAAAGTCACTTTTTCTATAGTGTCTAAAATTAGGTTATATATGACTATATGAGTGAAAATTAGGACATACCCTCATTTTTTTTGCAAAATCCTAAAAATATATCCATAATTTAAAGAAATGTCAATTATAAGCATTTAATCATTAATTTATTATAAATGTTCTTAATTATCAAAAAAACAAATTCTATGGTTGAAATGTCTTCATCACTAATAATATACATATCATGATTAACATTTAATTAGTTTTGAAATATATAAAACTTGAAGTTAAATCTTGGTTGTTGAAAAGTGATCCTCCCTTTTATTTTAAGTATGATAATACATTGGAAAGCTAGCTAGCTACTTAGCTCCATTCCTCATTACATTCCACCAAACACATTGCTTAAAATCTCAGATATTTCTAAACAACAATTGAAGAGATAATGATGATGATGACTAGAGATTCAAACTGAAATTAAGAGCATATATATATATAAGTTTCCTCATGATCATCAGTCAGTATGTATCTAGAGATTGATTGAAGATGGAGATGATGATGAACTACTACAATGCAGCATTTTTTTCAAAGGTTCTTCTTGTATTTACTGTCATGTGTTCTCATCATGCAATGGCATATGATCCTTTGGATCCAAATGGCAATATCACACTGAAATGGGATGTTGTGCAGTGGACCGGAGATGGATATGTGGTGAGTGAGTGATCGATCGATGGATGGATTAATTGATGAAGTTGAAATTTGATTGGGTCTATCTTGTTCAGAAGTTTGAATCAGTATTTTGCAGGCAATGGTGACGATGAACAACTTTCAGATGTTCCGACATATCGAAAGCCCCGGATGGAAATTAGGTTGGGCATGGAGTAAGAAAGAGGTGATATGGTCTATGGTTGGAGCACAAGCGACTGAACAAGGTGATTGTTCCAAATTCAAAGCAAATCTACCACATTGTTGTGAGAGAAAACCAACCATTGTGGACATGCTTCCTGGTGTACCATACAACCAACAGATCCAAAATTGCTGCAAGGGAGGTGTGGTTGGATCATATGGTCAAGATCCATCTTCTTCTGTGTCGGCGTTTCAGGTCAGTGTGGGTTTGGCCGGCACAACCAATAAAACTGTCAAATTGCCTACCAATTTTACATTGCTAGGCCCTGGTCCGGGATATACTTGCGGACCTGCTAAGGTTGTCCCATCAACTACATTCTTGTCGCCGGATCATCGTCGGAAAACACAAGCACTTAGTGAGTTGAGTTGATTGATATATCATTAATTAGTTTCATATATATCTAATAACTTCTTTTTCTATCTAGTGACATGGAATGTGACATGCACTTATTCACAATTCTTGGCATCAAAGAACCCTAGTTGTTGTGTTTCCTTCTCTTCATTCTACAACGACACCATCACTCCATGCCCCAAGTGCGCTTGTGGTTGCCTCAATAAGAATTGCGTCAGGTAATAATCTTTGATTTGGAAATTCATATTCAGAAGATCAATTGGAAATCAGAGTTTATTACTTCGATTGAAAATATATATGTTTTTTAAAGCATACATTCTTAGTAGTAAACTTATGAAAATTTACACCAAACGCTGAAAATATATATGTTACATGAATGAATTTACAGGAGTGATTCAAAGTTACTAAGCACAAAAGGGATCAACACGCCAACGAAGGATGAGAAGCCACTTCTACAATGCACATTCCATATGTGCCCTATTCGAGTGCATTGGCATGTGAAACTCAATTACAAAGATTATTGGCGCGTCAAAATTGCAATCACAAACTTCAACTATCGAATGAACTACACGCAATGGACACTTGTGGCACAACATCCCAACCTTAATAATGTCACCCAAGTCTTCAGTTTCGACTACAAACCCATTGTTCCTTATCAATCCATAAGTAAGCTTGAGTTTTTGTTGTCATAATTAGATCATGAACACTTTTTTGAAAAATTGTTTAATTTAATTTGCTCTAAAATATATGTATGTAGATGACACTGGGATGTTCTATGGAATGAAATACTACAATGACTTGTTGATGGAAGCTGGCGCTTTAGGGAATGTTCAGTCGGAAGTTCTGATGCAAAAGGATTCCAACACCTTCACATTCAAGAAAGGATGGGCTTTCCCTCGGAAAGTCTACTTCAATGGAGATGAGTGCTTGTTACCCTCTCCAGAATCTTACCCTTTCTTGCCTAGCCATGCTTCTTATGGTCCCTTATCATCATTAACCCTTATCATCATTCTTATGCTACTAATCTTTTTGGAGTAGCTAGCTAGATATATATCACACAAAATCATCATTTTTTTTTATTCTTCCTTCAACATATGGATGATCTCTTTTCATGTTCTTCAATTCCCATTCATTCCAAGTTATTTCATGCATGGATTATAGGATTTTGATTATATACCTAATTTTATTTTAAAAGAAACAATCAAACAAAGTCATTCTATGATTTTTGTTGTTAAATATAAGGTTTAAATAATTTCTATTGGCTTTAACTTAATTGGTGTAGTTCACCTATTTGAGTGGGGGTGAAAATTCAACATATGAAGAAGAGGTTTCAAGAAGAAAGCATCAAAGAATGTATGTAATTTATGCAATTTTTTTTTGATGAATTAAAGCTTTTCATTGCTGAAAGTAAGGTAGGGCAGAGCCCAAGATTACATATGTAGGAAATGTAGATACATAAAAATATAAATATATAAGTAAAAAGCATGTAAAAATACTGTCGCTCTTTTATATATAGCTGTGACCATGACTAATTAACCCGGGATTGGTGTCTCAAGTGGTTGGACTCCCATAGACTTATGGTTTGAATTTCAATATTTTGAATAAGATTGAGCATTGCTCACATCCCTAATGATTTATGCATTTTTTCCTTTAATTATATACCATATATCTTTTTGGAAATGTAAATGTAAGATTGTAGTGTTTTTGTTACAGCTTTTTTCCAGTGAGCTCACCCTATCTGAACCGTTGGATATTGTGCAAAATTATCTGAACCGTCCTTTAATTATAATATTTTTTAATGTTTTGGTTGCACACATCTCTATACACACTTGAGCACTATTGAACTCATATTAGGTGAGCTCACTGGAATTTTATTCGTTTTTGTTAATAACAGACCTCTAATTAAATTTTTTTCTCTTTTGTATAAACATTTAAACATGAAGGTAAAAATCAGGTTGAACTATGAATTTTAATAAAATAAAATAGAAAATAACTCTATCATTTATTACTTTAAACAAGTTTAATAAATACCATCAAGAATCATCTTCAAACTATCACACCTAATTAAAGATGGCATAACAAAATTAAAAATCCCACAAATAACATACACAGATTTCCTAAACCAAACAAAGCATACAGACCAGACCCTAAAGATATTACATAGAAGAATGGATCAAATCGATTCTTCGATCCATCATTCTTTCGTATCTATAAACCTCCAAACCGATCGACTAATGATAAATACCTTTTGATGTTCATTATATTGACACTAGCAAAACCGTCAAACTTGTCAAGAACAATGCTATCAGGCGGTGAAGATGGTTGCTCTTCATTTGTTTCGGACTAGAATTGGGTAACCATGGGTATGCATCAGGAGGAGGCATGACACAATTATCACCATTGAAATATAACCTTCTTGGGAAAGCCCAACCTTTGTCAAATGTAAATGCCGAGGAATCCTTTCGAAATAGTATTTCTGACTGTACATTTCCAAGTGGACCAGCTTCCATCAGAAGATCATTGTAGTATTTGATACCCCATAACATCGCCGTGTCATCTGATAATATTGATTTAAGATCGAATTAATACGTTATTCAAAACGACATAGAAGGTCAATAAAAATCGATTCTTCCCAACTTACTTATGGCGGCATAAGGAGTCAATGACTTGTAATTGAAGCTAAAAAGCTGAGTTATATTATCAAGATTTGGATGTTGGACAACCAAGTTCCATTCTGTGTAATTCATCTTGAAATTGAAATTCGTTATGCTGATTTTCACTCTCCAATACTCCTTGTAGTTGAGCTTGACGTGCCAGTGGACTCGAATTGGGCACATATGACTAGTACATTGGACAAGAGGCTTATAAGGATCTTTATCTTCACTGGCAGTAACGGCTGACGCCAAGTAAGGCGAATTAGGCCTGTAAAGAACACAATTTTAGATATCAGCAACATTCTCAATTGTTTATGATACACCTTGTAATTCTAGATGTAGGATATGTACAGCATATTGTATGGGTATTTTTTTTAAACGAGAGATTTTGTGGTTGGGCAACTCTCATCAAGTTTGTGATATAATAAATAGTTGTTTGATTTGAAGGGGTAAATAGGGTCGATGTTAACTCACACAACACAGCTTCCGGGTCGAGTGATGTTGTTTTGGCAACCACATGTGCATTTAGGGCAATTCACGATCGTGTCATTGTAGAATGATGACAGCGAGACGCAACACGTAGGTGTTTTTTGAGCCAAAAATTGAGAATATGTACACGTCACATTCCATGTCACTGCAAGCAGGAAAAACTATGAGAAACCCATACTATATATCTTCTAAATAAACATTAAGTTATTTACAAGATTAAAATCATTAAAGGAAAAATGTAACAATTTTGATTTGAAAATACATATAAGATTTCACACGAACAAAATTAAAAATATCGAAGGAAAATATAAAAACAGTGTAATAAATTAAGGCATACACCACTTACTTAGTGCTTGAGTTGTTCTTCTTTTGTCAGCTGTGACAAATCTAGTAGGCTTAACAATTTTGGCAATTCCACAAGTATACCCAGGTCCAGGTGCTTGGAGAGTGAAATTCTTAGGAACACGGACAGTCTTATTTGTCGTACCAGCTGCACCAACACTAACTTGGAAAGATGAAGCAGCGTTATCAGGATCCTGAACCCAAGACCTAAGCACTCCTCCTTTGCAGCAATTGGCAATTTGTTGATTGTATGGCGTGCCTGGAAGCAAATCAACAATGGTCGGATCTTTTTTACAACAATGAGGAAGATTCGCCTTGTATTTTGAACAATCTCCTTGTTCTGTAGTTTGTGCACCAACCATAGACCATATAACTTCCTTTTTTGCCCATGTCCATCCTAGTGTCCATCCTGGTGCTTGTATATGTCGGTATTGTTGGAAGTTGAACATCGTAACAACAGCCTGAAAGAGAAAGCACGTATCGTTTTAATTAATGAAACCCACATCTTCAAAAAATCAACCTTCTTATGTTTAATTTTTAACATCATACAACATTGTAAAATGTTACTGAAGAACCTACCTGTATGTAATTATAAAATATTTAGATTAACAGGTTAAATGCAGACAATTTTTATGTTTACCACTTAGTTTCAAGTACAGTATTTAGAAGAAGAAAAACACATACTACGTAGCCATCTGGAGTCCATTGCATCACATCCCATTTTATAGTTATATTTCCTTTTGGATCAAGCGAATCGTACGCATCTGGGAAATGAGAAGGAAAAACGATGTAGAAAGGTTAGATAGATGCTGAAAATCCAATCCATTTCATTGAAAGAAAAACAATTTTTCTTCAAATTGGTAAAAGAAACTTATATTTCACTCTAGAAATTTGTTGTGAGTTAATTCATTCAATAATGAAAATGATTCTTACCACATCTAGTTAATTTGAATTTGAAATTTGAACAAAAGGATAGACGATGATTAAATCTAATACATCAAACATAAGATTTTAATTTTAACAAGAAGATGTTCCCAATCTGGAAAAATTAACCCAATTAAGGAAACTATCTAACCATCCAATCTGAAAGTAAATAAAACTAGTTTAACTAAAAGTCTAAATCTGATCTATAACACATCAGATCTAAATACCAGATTTCGTAAGTAAATAAAAAAAAACCTTTTTTTAAATCACCACCGACTAGATTTCGAACTGTAAACAGACCAACCCCAAAAAACTCAAAGTACCCAAAACAGCATTAGGGGAAACGAAAAGCCCCAAATTGAAAAGGGAGAGGAATATTAACAATGGTGAGGAACAGAAGGAGGAAGAGGACATCATTGGAGTAGAAATTGACCTGTAGGTGTGAATTTGCAGCAGAAGATGAAGATAATAGCAAACAAAAAGAAGAATGAACCCATCTTGGCAGCCATCAATGATGAAGCGTGTGAACAGAAGGATCTCAAGAACAGGAAGCGAGTGTAAACACACACACACACTCTCTCTCTCTTCCTCCCCTCCACCTCACTTCACTTCTTCAAGGACCTGCTTTTATTTTATTTTACATATTATTAATTATTATTCATATTTCATTTTCCTACCAAATTAGTAATTACCATTATATCCATTTTTATAATACAATTTCTTTAGGGGGTAAATAACAATTTGACCGATCAAATCATTTTTTTTTGATAAATTACATGAAATATAAGTAAATACAAATCTTAAATAATGTGACCAATCGAGCTAATCGAATTATGGTCAAATTAAATTTTAGAGGGTTGAAGATCTTGCGCTTGCAATATATTGTAATTAAATTTTTACCACGATTTAACGGATAATATATCAGGGGTGAAAACGAGATGGGTCTGTCTTAACTTGAGATTCGCCCCAGAAAGAAGATGAGGTCCAGGTCGAATCGGTGTATATAACTTATATTGAACTATGCAGAGTATGAATTAGATCATTGGGTATTAAATATGCGAAAATTAAACCCTATTATTGGGGACAGTTTACCCTTACTGTACATCCTTCAGTTAGAAGTAGTAGATATTTTTATATCTTGTAAAAATGTATCATCTGTTATAAAAAAAAATTGGCTAAAAAAAGAAAAAGTGGTTGAATTAATAATCAAAACTTATTATCATGATTATAAATGTAGGGTTATTGAGTTGTTGGATTTTGATTAATTTGAATTTAGGTAGAAAAAATTGTAATTTTTTGATTAAAGAAAAATGGAAAATATTAGTGACAAATTGACAATGAGTTTCAAACAAACCAAGTGATGGACGACTCTTTAACTGACAACCTTATAATATTGCAATGAAGAAGAAACAGCTCATAATCCAACACTACCAAATTGTCGGTATTCTTTTTCCAAGTTCATACTAACTGTCGGTATTCTCTTTCCAAGTTCGTACTAACTGTCGGTGTTCCTTAAAGGGCCAAGGCCCAACAATTTTATTTCGTACCCTAAGAAAGGATAGTAGCAATCGGACTCGGCTCGTTTAGCTTAACGAGTCTAAGCCCTAGACTCGACTTCAAAAGTTTCGTGACCTTACCTATCCTCGGGTAGAACGTTAATTAAAACTCGGCTCAGGCTCGAACTCGGGCTTGGCTCCCCAACGAGCCTAGCTCAAGCTCGATAAGCTTATTTAGCTTAACGAACCTAAGCTCTAGGCTCGACTTCAAAAGTTTCATGGCCTTATCTATTCTCGGGTAGAATGTCAATTAAAGCTCGGCTCAAGCTCGAGCTTGGGCTTGGCTCGTTAAGCACAGGCTCGTGAGCCCTACGAGCCGAGCTCGAGACAAAAGCTCATGCTTATCAAGCCGAGCTTGAGCTTAGACTTTTCAAGCTCAGTTCGGCTCGATTAACTCGTTAAGGGTTTCTTAATAATTAAATAAAATATAGATATTAAGAGTTATAGATATTAATTGATAAAGACGATTAAATAAATTACAAGAAAATTGAAATAAAAACATAATTTTTTCTTAAAATATTCATATTTTTTTCCTTCAATTTTAAGCTTATCGAGCCGAGCATGAACCGAGCTCGAGCCATGCAAGTAGTAATTCCAATTGGGTTTTTTCCGATGATCCGCAATAGTGACATTTATCAGATTTTTGACAAATTTCATGTCTGGGCAAAACAACAATGTGAGGGTAAAGATTCAAGCAATTCAAACTGATAACTCTAAGGAATACTTAAAATTGGGTAAAAATTAGCAGAGTTAGGGATTGCGCATCGAATCGCAATCTCATATTCACATCAACAGATGGGGTTATTCGAGCGACGACGCAAACACCTTATCGATACAATGTTACATCATGCTCTTTTACCAGTCGAATTATGGGATTACAGTGTGTTAGCCACATGCTATCTTTAGACAAACTAAAGCATTTCCAGTTACGTACCCCATGCTATCGATTGTCTAAAGATATCCAGTTCCAGTGTGTTAGCCGCATACTGATTTTTCCTAATGGCGACATAAATAAAATCTTCAAATGGGAGACTCGGTTGAGAATGTATACAAGTAACTAAAGATCGAAATTCAGACCCAAGACCATCAATTACAAAATGAACCTTGTCACTATCGGTCAATTTCTCATCGAAAGCAGACAAACTATTGAAGATCGCACAGACCTTGTTAACAAATTTACCCATGGTTTCCGTTTCCAATTTCTTTAAACTCTTTAACTGATCGCGCAAGGTCTGAGTATGAACAGTCCTTCACGTAAATAGATAAGATCCAACGTACGCCAACAATCATATGCATTGGAATGACCCATCGATGGAGAAACAACAGATTGAATCCAACTTGTTGGTGTGTAGGCTCGTTGGTGCAAGCACACAACCTCAACTCTCACAAGTGTTTCCTTTCTAGAATTGTCAACCCCTCCCCCTGATGGACTAGGGGAGGTATTTATAGTGCTCCATGATTGATCCTGAGCCTCATGGGCCAGCCGGCAAGCCACGCCTTCGGGCCCGTTCGTGCGTCTGGGCCTCGAAGACCGTCCGCTCGGTCCGCGGTCCATGGTACCAACAGTACTCCCCCTTCCTCGATGGGCCCAGGCCCGGGGGCCGCCCGTCCTTATCTGGCCTCCAACATCCCCTCTTTACTAGTCTTAAAGACTCCTCGAGGTCCGAGCTGCTCTCCTTTCTCCCCTCCTATAAATAGAGCGCTCGTTACTTTGGTTTCTCATCCCTTCCTTCTTTCGCAATGAGTGTCCAGGATATTCTTGAAGACCATGGCCGCGAAGTGCAACTCCAGCACGCCACGTGGGCTATTTGTCTGTTGTCGCCCGCTGGCGTCCTCAATAGCGTGGTCGTGGCTGAGACTCAACGTCTCAACGCCGTGCTGATCGACGTCCACCGTCATCTCTCTCAGGTCCGCCGCTCCGATCTCCTTGCGAGCTGGCATGCTGTCGCCCCCCCTGACGCCGCTTCTGCTGCTGCCTCGGGCTCCGTTGGGACCTCGCACGCCTTTCACGCTCACGACACGATTGAGGTTCCTACCGAGGCTACCGGCCGTTGTCGTCGGTCGCGCGGCCACCGTTTCTCCCGTGGATCCTCATCCCTTCCGGCCACTGACCCGCTCGGGGTCCCCGAAGCCGGGCCGTTAGACCCGCTCTGGAGCTATTCGCGCCCACTCCCATGCCCTTTCGGGTGGTGGGCTTGCCTTCGTAGCGCGGCGCCCGGGATGCCCTGACGCCCTCTTCTTTTTTTTACTTGTTGTACCCGTACTTTGTTGTTGTTGTTGTTTTTTTTTTCCCGCCGTGTCACCGGCTATTGTAATCCTTGCTTTGCTTTAGTAAATGTTTTTTCTTCGCTTTTTCAAGTTTCGCGTTTTGATTTCGCCCTTGCGCGTTGATACAGTTTTACGCTATTCGGCGTCCTCTGCTGACGTTGCCCGGGCCCTTCTCGAGCTTCGCCCCCGCTACCAGGCGCAAATCCCTCGTTACGTTGTTTCATTCGGCCCGCCAGACGGGCCCGTAGGGGACCCTGCTTGGATGCCCCCACCCCATCCTGCCTGCTCTGTTTGGTCGTTTGGCGCGCCAGGCTCTTCTCCAGACGCCCCTTTGAGGCCTCGCTGTCCGCGCCGGGCGCTGACCTTCACTCTGCTTCCCGACGGTCTGGGCTGTGGGCTCCCTCGGAGGCTTCCCGGCCCGTCCCGTCCCATCAACTCCAGGTAAACGCGACGCCTCGTCTTCCGCGCCCCCCAATCCCTATATAAACCACCTTACTTCTCCTCACACTCGCGTTTGAACTTGATTTCCCCTTCCGCTCTCGCGTTCGTCTCTCTCACTTGTGACTTCTTTCTTTCCTCCAGACTACTCATGGCTGCTCCTCCTCGCCTCGCTGCTGGTTCCTCCTTCGTGAAAGCCTCTTTGCCACACCGGACGGCAAAAACCCGTTGTCTGTCGCCAGCGCCGACGGGATCCGGGAAGCTCTGGCGAAGATGGGTCGACCAGATCTGGTCTTCACTGAGGCCGGAAATTGCCTCGCCTCTCAGCCGCCGGACGGCATGGTCGCCCTCTACACCAATTACGTCGAGGCCGGTCTGACTCTCCCGCTCCCTCCTCTGGTCGCCGAAGCTGTGCGGTTCTGCGTCATCTCACTCTCCTAGTTCCCCCCAGCCGCCATCGATCGCCTGACGATGTTCTCGTTACTCTGCCGCCGAGCCGGCATCGAGGCTTCCGTGCCGGTCTTCCTCATCTGGTTTTCCATGACGTCCATGACGTCAGACTCTCGTCGCCTGCTGGTCGCGCAGCGGTCGGGCAACGCACTTTTTGATCAGTTGGTCGACTGATCTCATCACTGGCGCGACCGGTTTTTCTTTGTCTCCTTAGAAGCCCTCGGCCCGTTCGACCTGGAGAGGACGCCGCCCTCTCGTTGGGCGCTTTTGACGCAGCTGAAGAGCCGAACCACAACCCCTAGTCGCTTGCTGCTGCAGCCCCAGGCACTGAACGCGCAGGATATCCTGGTCAACATCTATCGTCGCGGGGCTGTCAATGCTCGGACGTTGGCTCAGTCTTGGAGCTACGAGGAGCACATGACTCTGCCCATCAAGGTGGACTACACCCGGGACGGGCCGCCCAAACGCTCGCACAAGAAGAACAAGCGGCCGCACGACACTATCCAGTTCGACCCGCCTTCACCCCCGCCTCGACGCCCCGGGGATGAACCCGAGGACGAGGCCGAGGCTGAGGTCGACTCTGCTCTTGACGACACCCGGGCCGAGAAGAGGCGAAGGAGAAAGCTTCGGGCTGAGAAGAGAAAAGCTAAGGCTGTTGCCGAGGATTAAGTTGAGGTTGAAATCTTGTCTTCCCCGCTCCTGGTTTCTTCCGACTGCCTGTCCGCCGACCTCGTGGCTTCTCTTCGGAAAGATGGGATGTATCCCGACTTTTTCCACACGTTTGTGAAGAGCTGCGACCATTCGGCCGAGTTTGCCGCCGCCGTCGACCCTGAGTCCTTCCTTCCCTGCCTTGGCGGGATTTTTAAGAAAAAACTCTCCTCCATCGACTCCTGGTTGCGGACGGAAGACGAGTACGTGCGGTTGCTTGATCGCGCCCCCTTGGACATCGACCGCGACCTGTACCATCAGATGCTTCAGCTTTCGGTTTTTATCCAGGTTTGCTTGCAGCAGGGCCTCCGCCAAGACGAAAAGGTCCAATGTATGCGCGTCGAGCTTGCCGAAGCGAAAGCATAGCTGGACGTCGTCGTGAAGGAACAGGACGTCGTTGTGCGTGAGCGGGACGAACTGGTTGCGGAGGTCTCCAAAGAGACTGAGGAGGAGAAGAACCGTGTCGTCACCGCCCGAGCTGATCTTGACGCCGCCGTGACTGCTGCCCAGGACAAATTTGTGGGGTCCTTCGTGCCTACCTTTGAGGCCCGTCTGGCGGATTTGAAGTTGGACCATGCCGACATGCTGAAAGACTCGAAACGCGCCGTCTTCTGGAAAGGCTACCTGCACGGGCGTAAGATGTGCGAGCTCGTTCACCCCCCCCCCTCACCGGCCTTGTCGTGCCCCCGGAGCCTTCGCGATTGGGAGAATTGGGGGGAAACGGGCGTCCCCCACTACCAGCCCCTTCTGGACGTGAGCGACAACAAGGAGAAAGATCTTGAAGCCGACTTCCCCGATTATACGGAGCCTACCTTTGATTAATGTGTTGTTTCGTTCGGTCCTGTTTTTTGTTGTTGTTGTTTTGAACGTACTTTGACACTTAGTATTTTTTTGCTAATTTTGGATCCTCTTTTACTCTTCCTTCGCCGTCTTCGCTCGTTGCGTGCGTCCTTTCGAGGGGGCGGCCTGGGCCGTTCGGGTACCCCCGCGCGGTCTCCCGACCAGGGGGAACCTCGGCTGGCCTTTTCGACGGGCCCCCTTTGTTTTCGTTCCCTTGTTCCCCACTCGTCCATGTCGCGGGGGATCAGGTGTTGCCTCCCCCTGTCCGACAATGTATCGCTTTTTTCCCGCAATGTATCGCTTTCGCGTTTTTACTTATTGCGCGCTTTCCCCTTCGAGGGGACGACCTGGGCCGTTCGAATATTCCCGCGCGGTCTTTCGACCTTGGGAACCTTCTGCTGGCCTTTTCGGCGGGCTCCCTCCTTTTTTTCTTAGTCTGGGGGTCGGCTGTCTTTCGATTAATGGGGGCACTCCGGGTGCATTTCATTAGGCATCGCGTGTCGTGGTCGGGTGGCCCAACATTATATATGAAGGAATGAAAAACACCGACACCGAAATAAAGGTAGGATTTGCGTGGTGCCCTGGCCCTCACCGCCTATACTTTTCGAGGTTGTCGGCGTGCCATGTCCTTTCTATTTCTTGCCTGTCCTCGTACCCTAGGCGGAAGATACCCGGGTGAATCTCGTCCATGATGACGTACGGGCCTTCCCATCTTGCCGACAACTTCCCCTTCGTCTGGTCCACCCCCATTACTTTGGCGTTTCTCAGTACGAGGTCGCTCGGTGCCAAGTTCTTCTCGGCCAATCTTTCGTTGTGGTACCTCGCCACCCTTCGCTTGTAAGTGAGGTCCCTGATGGACGTCTCCTCTCTCCGATGTTCCAGGTGCTCTTTTTCTAGGAACAACGCTTGGTCGTTCGCTCCTGACTGAAACTGTTCGATTCGAGCAGTCGGCCATACCAGCTCGGCTGACGCTACCGCCTCGATTCCGAATGCGAGGGCGAATGGTGTCTGGCCTGTGGGGGTTCGGATTATCGTGCGGTAAGCCCACATAGTCTCGAGGATCATGTCCGCCCAGTTTTCCGGGTGTTCGCCCACTTTCCTTTTCAAGATCGACACTATCGTCCGGTTTGTAACCTCCACTTGCCCGTTCACCTGCGGATGGTACACTGGTGCGAAGCTCAACTTAATCCCGCTGTCTTCGCAGAATTCTCTTAACTTCTTCCCTGTGAACTGCGTCCCGTTGTCTGTTATTATTTGGATCGGGGCCCCGAACCGGCAGATGATGCTTCTGAAGACGAAGTTCACTACATTCTGCTCGACGATCATGTTTGTGGCTTCCGCCTCGGCCCACTTTTTGAAATAGTCGACTGTTACGAACAGAAACTTTCTTCCCCTCGACGCCGGCGGGAAGGGCCCGACTACGTCAATCCCCCACCTTGCGAACTGGACGGGCGTTGTTACCGCCTTCATCATGGTGGAGTGAGAGAGGCTCGAACTCTCGACCTCAGGATTATGGCCATAACGGCTTCAACCTTTTCCTTTCTTGGCTTGATCCGGAAACCCAGGAAATGCCCCTCCTTGACCCCGAACACGCACTTCTTTGCCTTCAACTTTAGCCCTGCTTTTCTGATGTTGGTGATAGTCTCCTCTAGGTCGGCTAGGTGCGTCCTGGTTTCCTTCGATCGGACAAGTATGTCATCCACGTACACCTCCGCGTTCCTGCCTATCTGCGCCCCGAACACCTTGTCCATTAGCTTCTGGAAGGTATCCCCGGCGTTTCGCAGGCCGAACGGCATTACTTTGAAGCAGAATGTGCCAATCTCTGTGACGAACGATGTCTTCTCCTCGTCTTCCCTTGCCATGGGCACTTGGTTGTACCCTGAGTGCGCTTCCATGAAGCTCGACAATTCGCACCTGGAGCTCTGGTCCACCAGTCGGTCTACCGACGGTAGTGGGTAGCTATCCTTGGGGCATGTTTTGTTGAGGTTTGTAAAGTCGACGCACATCCTCCACCCCGTGTCCGCCTTTCTCACCATGACCACATTGGACAGCCACGCGAGGTAACGTACTGGGCGGATGAAACCCGCTCGAAGGAGTTTCTTGACCTCCGTTTCTGCCGCGTCCCTTTTTTCTGCCCTTAGCAGACGCAGCTTCTGCCTGACGGGGCGGGCGCCCGAGGCCACCGCGATCTTGTGCTCTGCCAACGCCCGAAACACCCCGCTCAGTTCCCCCAGCTCATTTGAGAACAAGTTCTCATTTTCTCTGAGGAGCTGCTCCAGCCCGACCCTCAAGTCCTGCGGAAGGTCCTTTCCTATGCGCACTTCGTTCCGGTCGAGGCTGATTAGGGTCGTACGGGACGCCGACTCCGGCTTTGGGACCCACTCCCTTGCGGAGTGCAGTAGGCCCTCGTCCGTCATCACCTCGCCAACCGAGTTGAAGTAGCACTTTCGTGCCTTCCTCTGAAACCCTCTGACCGTACATACTCCCCCTTCGGTCGGGAATTTGAGGCACTGGTGGAGCGAAGACATCACCGCCTGGAACGCGTGTAGCGCCGCTCTCCCTAGGATGGCGTTGTATCCGGACGTGAAGTTTACCACGATGAACTTGACTTCGACCGTCTTTGCTTGGGCATGCCGACCCAGGGTGACCGGGATAGATATCGTCCCTGCTACTGGGACTTAATTCCACCTGTCCGAAGCCTCTGATGGGGGCCCGGCTTGGGAGTAGATCCGCACGGGTCAAGCCGAGGTCAACGAAAGCGTTCCAGTACAGTACGTCTATGGACGCCCCTGTGTCTACCAGAACCCTGTGGAGGCGTACGTTGGATTTGTCCCCCCTTCGGAAGATGGGGGTTATGACTAATGGATCGTCGTGGGACGTAGTGACGTCCTTCATGTCTTCCTCTGTGAACGATATTTTCATCTTCGTTCGCGGGCGCTTCGTCCCCGTCGTTCGGTCCATATCTAAAGCTTATCGGCGCCCTTCCCACGGGTCGTCCCCCCGGGAGGCGCCCCCTCTTGCGATGGTAAGGATATCCTCTATCGCTTCGTCCACTGGCTCTTGCTTTGACGCTTGGTGTCCCGTGGGTATGACCGCTGGTTGTCTCGCTGGCGGGGCGGGGGGGGGGGCTCCTGTCGCGGGCTTCATTTTCCCCAGTACCCTCGCCAGGTTCAGGCACTCGGTTGTCGTGTGGCCGTTGTCCTCATGATATTCGCAAAACCGACGAGTATCCCTGAACGCTGCAGTGTCTTTCCTCATCGGCCTTGGCGGGGGTAGGGTTCCCGTTCTGCTCAGTGTGAGGAAAACTTGCCTTTGGTTCGCCGCCGGGGCTGTCCCTGCTTCCCTTCGCCCCCCTCCTGCGGGGACGCCTGTCCTGTACGCCGTCTCCTGCGGAGCGATCAGGGGCTTGGTCTACGGTTGCTGATGTTGGTGCTTCTGTTGCCCCCCTGCGCCTGCGGGGGTGCCTTTCCCTCTCTGCTGCCGCTTGTAATCCTGGATCTTTGCCCCCAGGTAGTCTTCCACGTTGCACTCTCCGTGGGACCTTTCCATAGCTTTGGCGAAAGTGCTTGGTGGCTTTCGTACCAGGTCCCCTGCGTAGAAAGTGGGTCGGAGGCTGTTCGTGAGGGCGTACAGAACCACCTCTTCCGAAATCCCCTCGATCTTCTGCACCTCGCTCGCGAACCGGTCCATATACGCGCGTGTGCTCTCAAACTCTCCCTGTGTGATGGCGCTGAGGGTGGCTTTGATTTTGGGCCTTGGTGTGAGAAAGCCGCCCGGAACATCGTTACCAGGCTTTCGTAGGTATGCACGGATCCTGCAGGCAGCGTCCTGTACCATGCTATCGCGTCGCCCGTGAGGGCTCTGTGGAACATCCGGCACCAGATATCCTTTATGCTCGTCCTGTCCTCCATGTTGGTCTTGAACGAGTGAAGGTGATCCTCCGGGTCGGTGTCCCCCTTGTAATATAGGATCTTCGGGGCCCTCCAACCCGGGGGGTACTCCTCGCCCAGCAGGTGCTGTGCCAGGGCCTCTCCCCCTACTCCGCCTACCGCCAGGGTCGTACCGCCTCCAGGGCCTCCCGTGGGAGGAGCCACTACAAAAAATCAGCGCAGTTCTGGCGCCCATCTCCCGGCGGCCTGGCCGCCGGTAGATACGACCGGCGGCCAGGCCGACGGAAGGTTACACTTGTCCGCCTGCATAATTTTCCCTCGTAAATGAGAGAAATTTGCTGGCGGCCAGGCCGACGGAATATTTTTTTGTAAAAAATGTCAGCGGCCTGGCCGCCAGCTCAAATTCACCAACGATCGGGAAGAAGTTATCCGGCGGCCTGGCCGCCAGCTCCAATTTCCCTAACGGTCGGGAAGAAGTGATCCGGCGGCCTAGCCGCCGGCATACTAAAACCCTCAACGGTCGGGAGAAAAATAGCTGGCGGCTTGGCCGCTGGATACTTTTTCCCGCTTATTTTTTTCAGTAGCCGGCGGCCTGGCCGTCAGGATTTTTTGAAAACCCTAATTTTTATCACTTGCGCCGCCGTGGTCCCCCGTACAATCAAACATAGTCAAACGAAACTTAAGTATTTCCCGGCGGCCAGGCCGCCGGGAATTTTTTATATAAGAAAAAAAATTCCAGATTCTTTCATTTCCCCCCAAATCGTTCCCACTCCTCCCTAATCTTCCCCAAGGCTTCTCCGACGATCTAGGCGTCCTCCGGTCGGTTTTTGTTGTTATCAAAGGTAAATGTTGTCTTCATCTTCTTCTTCATCTTTCTCTCTTCTTTTTGATTTATTTCCTCTTCCTCTTCTTCTTCTTCTTCTTCTTATTCTCGTTTTTCATCTTCTTTTTTTGATTTGGGGTTTATTGATTTTGTGATTGTTTAGGTTAAATATTGATTTTATGTTGATCTTCATTTATTTATTTGATTTGGGGTTTATTTGATTATTGTATTTAGGGGTTTTATCTATTTTAGTGTTTATGTATTTGGGATTTGTGTATTTTAGGGATTATGTATTTTTGGGTGTTTTAGTTTATGGTTTTTAGTTTTAGTTTTTATTGATTAATGTGTTGTTTAAGTTATTGATTAATTTGAAGTTATTATTGATTATTTAGGATTTAAGTTACTGTTTTTATGGATTAATTTAGGATTTATTTAGGATTTATTATTGATTAATTTAAGTTAGTGTTTTTATGTAGTAATGTTTATGTTTTTAAGTTACTGTTTTTATATGTTTTTATATTTGAGTTTTTAAGTTACTTTTTTTATTATGGATTTATGTTATCTATATCTAGTGTTTTTAATGTATGGATCTATTGTTTGTGATAAAAAGTTATATATCTAGTGTTATATATCTAGTGTTTTTAATTTAGTGTTTATATCTACATTAATTTTTAATCTTGATTTAAATATATTTTCTGTTTGGTGTTAATTTAATGTTAATTTAGTGTTAATTTAGTGTTAATTTAGTGTTAATTTAGTGTTAATTTAGTGTTAATATATTTAAATCTTTATCTAGTCTAGTCTACTGTTATTTAAATTTAGTGTTAATTTAGTGTTAATATATTTAAATCTTTATCTAGTCTAGTCTACTGTTATTTAAATCTACTGTTAATTTAGTGTTAATTTAGTGTTATTTGATGTATGATGTATGATTAGTTATTAATTTGATGTATGATGTATGATGTATGATTAAGTTATTAATTTGAATGTTTATGTTTATCATTTATATAGTTACCTTCTTCTAATCCGGCCGGCCACTTCTCTCCGGTCATTGTCGAAATTATCTTCAAGGTATGGTTTACATTATGTTCATCTTCTTCTCTTATTTTTATGTTGTTTTTAATT